>VMDR010018048.1:0-19530 GCA_007922815.1 Macrotus californicus | reverse complement strand
GTAGGGAATGTGTTAAAAAATGATGGCATACCCATAGTAATTAATATTCTGTAGTTATGTTTAAAAAAGAAGCAAACCTAATATGAGAAAGATGGCTAAATATATTGTTAACTAAGTTAGTTTATAGGGAATTCTGATAGACTATTATAAAATATTAGCGAGTTATTATTGATTCCTGGCCATATTCTAAACTAGAAACCTTGAACAGCCCCACTAGGAATAACAAAATAATACTAAAGGTAATTGTCAATATAGCTAATTGTAAATCTAACTTCAGAGGAAATGAGTGAAATTCTCAGGGTCAAAAAATTAAAAATAATAGGAATCCAGGGAGGGAAGTGAACTCTGCTGTCACTTAGTTGTCCACGGCAGGTGCCCCTGAGCTTCGGTTCTCATAGGCAAGCGATAAACAACGGGCCCTGTCCGAAGCTGAACCTCTCACGGAAAGGCCACGCCTGTATCTGTGTATCCAAATGTCTACATTTCTCACTGAAAAGGTGAATTTGAAATAATAATCACCCACACAGGAGCCGGCAAAAGTCCTAGCTGAGATTTTATAACCAGAAACAAATATGTCTGCTAACTAAATTCAAACCATCAGTTTTCCTGAAAACCTCCAAAGGCTCATTTATTTCGAGGTTGGTAGTGACTTCGGGCAACCGGCAGAGACAAACACATTCTCCCCTGGAGAAATACGATTGAAACCTAGGTTTCCTGACAGATTTTCTCAAAATGAGTTAACAATCAAAAATCACTAACAAACCAGAAATAAGCCATCATAAGCATGAGTCCACAGAGATACTAGCAAATTTGCCTCCTAAGAGAATCAGAAAATAAAATGTGTACACAGAATGTGCATAATTTTCATCCCTTCTCTTGAGATTTCAAGCTAGCCTTTCAAGTGGTAACACTTCCACGAAGTCTCCATTCTTTCTAAAAAGCAAAAAGACAGAAATTACATTTTGGAGCAAATTTACCTCCTAGAGGATCTCCATGCATCCACGCTCCTTGAGCCTTCGCTGCAGGGTTAACTGGTTGCTGTGGATCACCTCTGTTTTGTTTGCCTTAGTGACAGAACTTAGAACACAAAAAGGTTCTGCAGCAGACTGAACAGGGACAGCTCCAAGTTTTCCATGAAGCCTGGCCCCTTCTGTCTCCCAGCAGTGTCCCGAATGACTTTAAACTGCAAGCCCTGAATAAGACAGGTTTCAGATCCATGACTTGGAGGTTGTCGGAACTCTTACTTTTCTAATAGGCCACTCGGAGCCAACACTGCAACCATGGGCCTCACGCAGAAGAGAAGAGGAGCAATAGGTGGAATATGGGTTTGCCTGGTGAATAAATTCTCCAGCGGGGAATTAGCCTAATGTTAATATTTGGATTTAAGTTATTTAGTAGGAACATTGTCCCTTTCTCAGTAAATACAAGGTATGAATAAACCTTTAACAGGTATTCAAGGTGGCTAATCATCTTAGTTGTTTGTAGACCAAATTTTTGGACCAAATTATTTAAATTTTTGGACCACAATTATTAAAGTGTATTATTTGGGGAAGGGCTTTATTCATTATAGCTAAATACTGCTTAATACAATCAGCACATTTGGAAGGCCACTCAGAATATTTTTCTTTTTTCTTTTTGCTTTACTCACTGTTATGCATCTTTTAAGTTTAATCACGTGTATACCAAAGTTATCAACCTCTCTCAGATCCAGGATGAAACTAATTTAACTCATGGGATATTTTGGGGACTTCGGTGAACTATTTTGTGTTGCTGCACGGTAACTAATAGTTCAATAGAACATTCACTTTAGTATTATTTTGAGTAGATTTCACTATGAATTCCCAAGACAGTGCATCACCTTTAAAATATGTTCTGTGTGATTTTTGTAACCCAAAATAACACCATTTCTGATACCCTTGTAACTGGAGGGCAAGGTAGACCCACATACCCCCCTTAGCCTGCATACCTACCTAGGTCAGCATTACCTGGAGGAAAAGACAGTACAGACATGAATTCCATTCTGTCTACCATTACCCTGGACAAGTTCACATATGCTTCCTCAGTCTCAGTTTACTCATCTGTGAAATGAAACTTTAAAAACTCAAACGAGATAACAGATGTAAGAACTATGTAGTAAAGCACAATGCTTATTAGTAATGAAGTGCTCTCAAGAGATAATCTCATCTATACCTTGTGCCTAGCACAGTAAAAATACTCAGCACACATCTATTGAAAGGAAGAGAGGTGGAGAACCGAAGGGCAGAAGGCAGAGCATGAGAGAGGGCCGCTCAAGTTTCTCTCGCAGATGCCTATATCTTATTTATTTATTTATTTAAATTACTTTATTGTTGTTCATTTACAGATGCCTGTATTTTATAGTCTGTCTCTCCCTTTTTTTCGGCCACCAATTTTTTCCTTTCCTTTCCTCCTTATTTTCAGTCTGTGTTCCTAAATACTCAAAACGTGGAAGCAGCTTAGAAAGGAAGAGGATGTCGAGAAAGGGGTGCCTTGGCCTCCAAAGTGAGGACTTCCGATTTAGGAAGATTTTAAATTGATAAGGGCAGGATGATGCTGCACAATTAATCTGATCATTAGAAGCCAAGAGATCTGATCCTTTGTTTTCCCACCTAAGTCTTGAACTAGCTGCTTGAAAATCTTGATCTGACATTTTCCAGGTTCTGTGGCTCTAGAGAAGGGTTTCCTCACCTAAGTATTATCAGGGCCAGATAATTCTTTGTTTTACTTTGTAGAATATTAAGGACCATCACTGGTATCTACCCACCAGGTGTTAGTTTCACCCCCCTACCTAAGATGACAGCCAAAAATGTCTCAAGATACTGATGGATGTGCCCTGGGGAGGCAAAATTGGCCCCTGCGTTGAAAAGCATTTTTCTGTAAAATCTATGACTATTGTGTTCTAACATAGGTTTTCCTTACTGGATCTAGAAGTAGCTCTACCAAGAAGCTGGAATATGTGCATTCATGAGAAGAATCAGGTGTAAATTAGTTGAAAGGCACTGGGTTTTGAAGCCAGAAAGTCTGAGCTTGAATTTTGACTTTTTTCATTCGAATTTTTTATAAGCTAACTTAGATAGCTTCTCTGAGTTTTATTTACATAATCTGTATTCTAGAGCAGGGAAGATTTTTTTCATAGCGCTTACCAGCACTAAGATATGATACATCGATGTGTTTATTTCCTCTCTGCCCTTACTAGACTGTAAGTCCCATGAGGAAAGAAGGGGGACGAGCTTCATTTATACACTCCTGTTCCCTCATTACTTAGAAAAAGTCTGGCACATTGAAAGAGCTCATATGTATTTTTTGAATAAATTTTCCATAAGTAGCACAAAGTTCAATGTCTAGTATATAGTAAGTATCAACAATTGCACGTACAGTCGATTCTCATTATTTGAGGTCATTACCTGAGGTTCTAGAAAGTTATCGCTAACACTGAATTAGCACATTTTGAACCAGTGCTCCTAGGAAGCATTAGATTCCTTCAAGCCTCTGCTCACATTTTCATCTAATTAATAATACATAACCTTGTTTTATTTGTGTCTCTTTAAAGACATATTGTTTAATATATACTTTTGATTCATTTATATTGAACTCACAGCCAATAGCACAATAACTCATACCTGAATAAAGCTAGTCTAACACATGTATATTCTTAGTAAGGCACATCACAGTTTTCTCACACTTAGGAAAACTAGCCAGCACTCCAGCGTTATGCTTGGAGGTCATTTTAAATAGCAAAGTCAATAAAGAAAGCACAAAAATGCAAAATATATAGCACCAAATAGACTGCGGAAAGGAAATGTGTTTATAGTATAAGAACTGAAATACAAGGGCAGAATTTCAACCTCTGCTGGAATGTATGAATTTGGTGACTTGAATTTTCCCCCGTTCATTCCATGAATGAGCATGAAAACAGTATGAGCGTTGATGTTGTGGTTACAAGGAAATTTGGGGGAGTAGAAAAAGTCACAAGTACAGAATCCACAAATAATGAGGACTGGTTACATTTGTGGACAATGACAGCTTCTGCAAGGGGATACAAGAGAATTCTTGCTAACATAATTCTCAGGGAGAGTCATGAAATCTCATTCCAACCCTCATATTTTTCTCATATCTCACAACAGAACAGAGATGCTCTTTCCAAGGTACTCCTTCACCAACACACAAAAGCAAACTGATGACATTTTCCGAGTGCTTTGTTCCAGGTCTGTGCTTCTAAGGTTCCTAATTCTTTACATATTTGGAGCTTTTCCAGCTATCTTCCTGTTATTTATTTCTGGTGCAATTCCACTGTGGTCCAACAGAATACTTTGTATGATCTCTCTTCTTTCAATGTGTTAGGGTCTGTTCTATGAGCCAGAATGTGTTCTACCATGGTGAATGCTCCATGTGGACTTGCGAAGAATGCATATTCTGCTGTTGTTGAATATTCTATAAATGTCAATTAAATCAAGTTGATTGATAGTGTGGTTGAGGTCAACTACCTCCTTACTGATTTCCTGCGTGTTTTCTCTATCAATTACTGGGAAAGCAGTGGTATTTAAGAGTCCAGTTGTAACAGTGCATTTGCCCTTTTCTCCTTGCAGTTCTATCAGTTTGTGCTGCGTGCATTTTGATGCTCTGTTGTTAGGCGCATGTCTGCTTCATTTGAAATTAATATAGCTACTTCAATTTTCTTTTGATCAGTGTTAGTATGGCGTACCACTCTTCATCTTTTTACTTTTAATCTAAGTCTTCATATTTAAAGTGAATTTTTTATAGACAACATATAGTTGGATCTTGCCTTTTCATTTTTTACCCACTCTGACAGTCTCTGCCTTTTGTTGGTGTATTTAGACCTTTCAGATTTAAAATGATTACCGCTATAGTTGCTTTAATGTCTGCCAGTTTTTAGCTGTTTTCTCTTTGTTGCGTTTGGTTTTTGCTTCTTTTTGCTACTTCATTTGACTCTCAGAAAAACCCCATGAGGGAAGTAGCTCGGATTAATCCCCATTTCGAGCTTGAGGAAATCAACACTACTGAAATTAGGTGACTTAATTAAGGTTACACAGGATAAAAATAACAGAAATAATTTGAAACTTGCCAATGTTCTTTTCCTGATTAAACCTTATCTCCTAAATGCCCAGTGATTGCAGCAATAAAACTGATAAAACCTCCAAACCACGGAAAACTATGCCCTCGGAATCTCTAAAACCTGTCTGCCTCCCCACTGATTTCTTCTCTCTAAAACCAACCAGGAAAGGAGGTGTTAAGAACCTAAAATCCCTGCTCTGGTTAATCCAAAATACCATGAATTAACAACCAATTAATAATAAATGTTAACAAGGTTAGCACAAGAACAAGAGTAAATGGGGGAAATTTTTTTTGCTCCATTTATAAAGAGAAGAGAATTACCCATGGGAACCAAGCCTGTAGTTACAGGGTGCCATATTTCTTAAAGAGCAAGAAAAAAATTGAGTCCTATTCTCAAGCCAGGCTATTCAGTGTTATGTTCCCATTGACTGAGGTCATTTAAAATAAATTGTTACAACCTGGCTCCCGAATCGCCATCTATTTTCCTATAAAAGTGTCTCTTTCTACTTCTGTGGGGGAGAGAAGAAAGACAAAACTGGACCTGGGCCCAGACCGTAATTTTAGTAATTACTAAACCAAGTGACTGCAGCCATAATTGAGTCATTCAAAGCCAAATGGTAGCAGTAATTAGTTTGTCAAATTAGAATAAAAGAGCGTTATTGGAGGGAGGAAGTGGAGTTGTGCTAAGGAAGCCTGAACTGTCAGCCATAGCGTGGGAGACCTTTTCCAAACAGAGAGGGTCCTGCTAGCATCATAGTTCTCTTTTGTGATAGTGATAGATGTCCCTCGTTACAGATTACGGCCTTGTCACACTTACACTAATCTCTCTTCATGTCTTCAGGCTCTGCTCATTCCCCTGGGCAGCAGTCATCAATTTACATGGAGAGGCACCTGGAGAAACACAGAATCTATTTATCACACTTGCTCAGAGTGTACTAACAGCAACTTCAGACCAAGCATGGATCCACATTTCAATCAGGTTTCACCTCTGTAGCATCATAAATAGTGTCAAGGGATGTATTGTTAAGAAGATGGATGGAAGGAGAGGGAGAAATTCACGTGAACTATGGGAGTCAGTGAACTCCACCCTCTTGTGACCAACTCAATGTGTATGAGACTACAGCATGGTTTGAGCTTCCGAGATGAGACTTTCAATTTCCTAGACATCTTCCAACTTCCTCGAGTGCACCTGCTCACTTGTGGGTTGCCATTTCAGCAGGCCAGCTGAGGGAACAGAAGCCGCATTGGATTCGGAATACAGAAGCAAGAGACGCAGGGTTCCTATCCAAAATCCCCTTTCCTCCAACTCACCAACCACAGTCTGCAGTCAGTTAAGTACTTGTTTCACTACCGGTAGGTTCTGTATTCCCTACTATCTCTTGTTAAGTTCTGTGTTCATTTCACTGAGACTGGTGAGTGCCACCTCTGCCCCAAAGTGAGTTTGCCTCAGTCTTCCTGAGGCATGTGCTTCCTTCCCAAAGTCATACATTTCCCAGGCTTTGCTAACAATACAAATGACTCAGCTGGTGTTCTGTCATGACAAGATGACACTGCTGGTGTTCTGTCATGACAAGAGAGCCAAGCAGAGAGTAAACCTTTTGATGTCAGTGGGTTCACAGTTCTGTCAGTTTTGGAATTGCTCCTCTTTTCTGAATCTAATTCGCACATGATCAGTGCCTATTTATTTTGAGTAATGTTTCATGTTGTTTCCCTCAAAAAGTCTTCTTTTTTGTGGATATACATTATCAGTTTCATGCAGGGAGCTCAAACCTACTCAGCACTATTTATTTTCAATGTTTGTATGACTTTTTCCCCATAAAGGACTCTTTTCCTTATATTGACATGTCCTGTTACTTCCACACAATGGTTATTTGAGCTGGTGTATTTTACTGTTCTTACCAAATTCCCACTAGAATTGCCTATCAATATACAACTGGACTACATATTAATAATCAAAAATGGTATGAAATCTAAGGTGTCGACAAACCATGGGAAAGAGAGAGTTAGCAGATTATGACTAAAATCAAGAATTAAAGAAAAAAATTTCATTTGTATGTCTCACTAAATTGGTATTACTCATCAAACTAGTCACAAGTATGTATTAAAACTTAGAAATTTTGGCCAAAGCTATGCTTAAAGACAAACTGATTTCTTTACAAGCTTTAATCAGAAAAAACTGAACTATTAAACTAAGATTCTTCTTAGTTTAAGAAATTAGCAGAAAGAGCAACCAAAAGATACAGAAAAAAGGGTGAACTAAAGATAAAAGCAAACCATCCTGAAATAAGAACCAGAAAGACTGGTGAACTGATTTAAAAAAAAAAAACTGAAGAGATGACATCAAAAAATAATAATAATGAGTAAGTGAAGGATATTATCAAAAACAAGAAAGATATTTGAGATGTGAGAGGAAATCCAAGCTGCAGCACTTTGCTTACATACTTCCTCACATTGGTGATGTGTGCGTGAGACCATATGCCTGCAGGTTAGCCCAGCTCAGGAAAGCAATCCCACTAACTTTAGACTGGATTTGCATCATACCCTTGCTGTCTTTATGTCCTTCTCATCCCTCTCCTGTCTCTCTGAAACTGAAACAAAGACAAGGGTTTCTCACTGGCCTGAAGAGTCCCAAAGGGCTGAGCCTGGACTCCCCGCAGTACCCAGGTAGGAACTATCACGGTTCCTGCACACTCTACACCAGGGAACTCAAACAGGCAAAACTGCTCCCCAGAAAATGGTAATATTAAGCCATGTAAAATAAAAAAATGAATTTTTTCTCCTTTTGCTGCTTCTGCAACAGCTACCTAAGCTTTAAAAAAAGGGGAAGCTAAAAAGAAACTTTCACAATGTAATATATATTTTTGGATATTTTAATTATTTCTACTAGCTTTTTAAAACTCTCTCCTAGATTCCTTCTACTATGTCCCTTCAATCTGAAAGTCCCAGATTGTAGACTTTTGGAGCGGGAAGAAAGCTCAGAGTTTTGGGATTGCTTGCATTTGTGCTTTTCTGTATTCTCTTTCCTCAGATTAGAGTGATGTTACCTCCATTTCTTTGTTGGCAACAATCTTTCTCAGTTTTTCAGTGTGTGTTTAGTAGCTCCTTTGATGGTCCTTTCCAGGCCATTCCAGGTTGTGGCAGTGCCCTTTCTCTATAATGCCTACAACTTGTGATTTTATGCACAATACCATGAAGCAGCACTGGGCGCACCCATTAAAGGGAACACACTGGAGCCGAAAGCCCTGGGTTTGAGTCACAACAGCACTTAGTGGGCATGGGGCCTCCAGTAATCTGCACAACAGACACCTCATTTGTGAAAGGGGCACAATAGTGTCAGGGATTGAAAGGGTTAATTTGTGTAAAGTGTTTAGAGTAGTGCCTGGCACTAAGTAATTGCTATAATGTGCTGATTATATTTTGGTGACAGGCAGAATAATTGCAAATTTATTTGTTTATCTCCTACTTGAGATTGTGAGTTCTTTGAGAACAGGATATGCCATTCATTTGTTGAAAACATGAATAAGCACCTTCATCTTTTTAACAAATTCATTTTGACATAATTTGCATGCCTTAAAATGCACTCATTTTAACCGTATAATTCAATAATTTTTAGTAAATATACCAAGTCGCACAGCCGTCCCCACAATCTGGTTTTAGAGCATTTCTATCACCTGTGAACTGGTAGTTAACGCCCATTTCTCTCGCCGCTTTATGATTGAGGACACTGACACCCAGAGGAATTACTTGACTTTCTTAAGACCATAGAAATGATAAGTGTGAAAAACAGGTCTAGAACGCAAATCCCCTGGCACCCTCTACGTCCAAACCCATTTCACTAAAACACGTCTCTCTGCCAGGGCAATTTAACGATAATCCCGAGAACCAGGCATTGTAATATCTTTCTGCGCCAACAACAATTTATTATCATTGCTGTTATTAGCATTTTTATCATCACCACTGATGAGGATTATAATATGTGACACTCATGGCCTACCTCTCCCAGGGATGGTGCGGCACAGACTGTCTCCTTCAGGGTAGAAGCCGTCACCCGTGCCAGGTGGCAGCTCCAGCCATGTATGAGTTCCAAATGTGCTCAAAGACTTTACTGCGAGGGCTGTGCCATTTTCAGTTTTAATGATTATTTACCTGGCTGCCAACTCAGCAAACTCAATCGGAATCCTAAAATCTACTCGGGAAATAAGTGATGGAAGCTGGAACGTGAATCAGAAACCCTAGTCCCAGGTAACGCCGGGTTGGGGTAGTCAAACTCTTGCATGACAATATCGTCCTTTTAGAATGGACGAAGGGGAACAAGGAAATCAAAACTTGCACAATGAAGCCATAAGAAGCTTAGTTTCCCTTTCCTTATTAAATCGCTTCTTAATATGCGTAGCTTCTCTCTGCTGAGCAAGGAACCACTAGATATCCAAGTTCCGTGAATAGTGAAGTTGCCTCAGTCCCAGAGCGCCACCCTGATTTGCGCTGCTGCTGTCAGAGCGTGGCCAGAGTGAATTTTCCCATAAATCCTCTGTGCACCAGTAATGTCTTGGTTCGTGTTTCGAGTAATGGGCTAAATCAGTTCTCACTTGAGGCAGCTGTTCGTGACTCACTAATTCAGGATGATTATTCTGTGAAAACAAGCACCTCTCAAAACACTTCAGCAGACATCTATTTAAGAAGAAGATAATGTTGGCAGATCAAAATGAAGAAAATGTGATGTGTAGTCCTTACATGAAGCTAATGAACAGCTTGGCAGTTCTAACATTGAAAGCACCCAATTATCAGAGGCCAGGACACTGGCCATCAACATTTTTGTAATGCAGCTGGCACTGAAAGTACCATACAATACCTCTATCAAAAGGCTAATGGAGACAGACACTAAGGCCTCAGACCAGCTTGAAAATGGAAACGAGGACCCGCTGCAATTAGACCTTTCATTATGGAAAAAGTAACTGTGGCCATTCAAGAGTGACACGATTAAGCCACCCAATTGCTACATAGAAATAAACTGTCATCTAATATTCTGCTCTCTGTGAAGCTAAATCTTTACCCGGTCAAAATGTCTAAGAACGTGTGTAAGCAAGAGATACCATATTTTGCCATGTACAGTGCACACTTTTTTGCCCAAATTTTTGAGGGAGATATAAGGATGCACATTATACATGGGCGGTGCTAAAATGTGGTGTGCATTATACACAGCAAAATACAGGTAATCAGAATACTCATAAGGTGGCATTGCTGAAAGGTATGTTTAGACTTTTCACATATACCTAGCATTTGGTTCACACATTCGGGCATCTTGTAGATTCTCTAGAACCTATCCATGAAGATCCCCTATTAGAACTTCGTGGGTATAAAATAGGTAACATACAATAGGAAAAGACTTGTCCAAGCGGTTTGTTCTGATGGAAACATGACCAAAGTGAACAAAAACAAATTCAGCCAATATATATTTAGGGCCTAAAATGGGTCAAGTATTGTGCTAGGCACTGGGGTACATGCTGTCCTTGCCCCGAGGACCTCTTGTTTTAGTGAAGAGAGCTACCATGGGAAATGTGTTATGGTAGTGAAATGATGAGGTTATGAAAAAGAACCAAAGAACATTGAGATCAAATCCTCTGGAGGAAGCGGTAGAGGGAGAGCTACCGCAGGCTTCAGATGTGATTAAATTAAAACCAGGAAACTAATCAATGATTCTAAGAGTCAAAACAGCGGTTACTTGAGGAGTACTGACTGGGGGGAGCGTGGGAATACTTCTAAGATACTGGAAACATTTAAAATCTTGATTTGGGTGGTGGTTACATGGTTGTATATATATATGAGAAAAATCATTTTGCTGGACACTAGAAACTGATGCAGTTTACTATATATGTTATAATTCAATAAATAACAAAAACATGTATATGTTTTTATAAGCAGGTGGTGCCCAAAACAGCAGAGTGGGATCCAAAATATTTCATACCAGTACAGCAGGAGCTTTGAACAATCAGAAGAAATGTATGACCACACAGAATGTATGTCACAACTCAAATAGCTGCTATTCAGGGCAGACTGAAATTCTGGTCAGAAGAGACAGTAATTCTAGCTTTGGAACCTGTCCTTTACGAGGTTGCTCAGTTTGTGCCTCCACTGCTAATTCCCTCAGAACACTATACTTGCTTATCTGGTTGACATTTCTTTAAAACTCAAAATGTCTGACCTTTTGTTCCAATTCTAAATTCCTTCACTCCCTGACACGGCTGTTTCTTCTTCTCTCACGCAAACACACGCTTCTCGATATTCTCTAAAATAAAGAAACCATTTAGTTTTGAAAATCCCTTCTGCTTAAATTCCAACTTGTCTGTCACATTTAGTTAAATCGTAGTCAATATGTGCTTTAAGAAAGATCTGTTGAATTTCCTAGGTCATTGTTTACTGGTTTACCTAAGTATGTGCCTTCATCTTTACTGTTTCGTTTTCAATTTTTACTTTTGTTAGTCAAGTCTGTTGGTGATGACAATTAAACAGAAGACCTTCTTATGAGAAGTCTCTCATCACCCTCCTTTTTAACCCTGTTCACTGCCTGTGATGTGACTCTTTAGATATATTTCTTCTTTCTGGTAGTCTTGCTGTTTATCTCAATGCATTTGTTCCTTTTTGTAAAAATCAATTTTGACAATAAATGGCACTTTTGTTCCATTTTCTGGTTATGCAGCACCTTCAGATATGCCTGCTATGTATGGTGAATTTCCAGGTGTATGAATCCTACCTCCCCAAGATGAAAACAAGAAAACTCAGTTTCCCAGCCCGCTCAGCAGGAAGGGGCCATAGGGAAGGGTGTGTGGCTCCATTTCATCCAATCAGACTCAGTAAATGACAGTCTGATTTGAAAGTAAGTGTCTTGAGAAAGAGGGCTGCAGGTCTTTACTTCTGCTGAGAGGGTTGGGGTGGCAAGCTTTGAGGGCCTCAGTGACTCCGGCTTTCTTTAGTATTCGCTGGGGCAGCCACCATGATAGAAATTTCCTCATTAGACTAATTTCTGCTCTGTGGCCTCAGACATTGTTCCTGGAATCTTGATCCCAAAGCTGGTTTTTGTACCCTCCTCAAAATTAGGTTAGTTTCCCACTATTATTTTGTGGTTTTTGATTTAATGTTTATTTTATTTTTCCCATCACCTGCTATCATTTTTAATAAGCTCCTTTTCTGCTGGACAGCTAGAGTTAGATAATTCAATTGCCCCTTCAATATCAATGATAAATGTTTCAGTCAATCATGCTACATTCATCCTCATCTTCCTGCTGTGTTAGATGTCTATATTATTATTCTAAATTTTTTATTAATGATCTGTGTGATTGTTTTCGTCAGTTTCTCTGGCTTTCTTTTATTCTAATATTATTTGACCTTATATTATGCTCAATTACTTTCAATTTTTAGTTATGCTTTCTGTTATATCAGGGTTGGCTTTCTATTTGTTTGCATTTTTTCTTTCTTTTTTGTCATGGATTGTTTGTCTACCAGACCTACTACAAAACTGTGACTATGGGGTTCCTCTTTCTTGTTCTCCTTGAGTGAATCCACCCTTTCCTGGATTACCTTCTCTTCTCATGTATTGAGTTACTCTTTATTTTGTTGACCTGTATACCTTCAAATCACTTTCTGCAAAACACTAATGAGAGAGAACGCCGAAGCCACAGCAAATATTTATATCGGTGTAACTTCCTTGAAAGTTATGTTTTACAATTTGGAATGAGAAACCCTTTCAAAAGTCAGTATTTTCCTTAATGAGTCAGTCACCTTGGCCACAAAACAAAAACATTTTGTGCCTTAGTACTCTGATCTGAAAATAAGAATATGAGAATTTACTTGACAGTGCTAAACATATGTATTAGTTATTATTCCTAATTTGACAGAAGTATAGTTGATGTAGCAGAAGTAACTGGAACTAGAGCAATAGACAAATAACATGGTGGATGTCCACGTGTAACTGTAGTAGACAGTCTGTTGATGGGCAAACTGGCTCCTTTTTGTGAATACCTGAAAAAATCTGTTGATGTCTTATTGTGGTTGTTGAGCAAGGAGGCCTTGAATGTGAAGGTTGGGACAAAGACAGTAAGTTTGAATTATTAATGCTTGGATCACTTTGTTTATTCAGGCTAGTAATAATTATGTGCACTTGGCAAAAATGTTAATTCTGTTCCTCCTCTACATGTGTTCTCTCCGCACGTAGAGTTTGGTGATGGCAGCGCATGCTCTGGGGAAGCTCCAAATAGATGCTTATTTTGCCTTCTTGTATGATCAAACTGCTCATGGGAGACTTGCCTCAGTTTAAAGAGACAAGAATCTATTTCTTGTTCAATAAGAGATGAATAAAAGATTTCATCATGTATCGGGAAGGAATAATCATTTTCTAAAACTGAAATATCCCAGATATCAGCAGAGAACTGAAAAAAACAAACCACTTTATAGTTGAACTGTAGTTTACCATCTCCAAAAGAGCGTGGCGTATGCTCCAGTCATAGGGCTCCCGGGAAGAGTAAATGTACATCTGATGTGGCACACGGTAAACTCGCGCAAAAGGAATTTGGGGGAGTAAATAAAAATTAATTCCCTGAATGGAAGCATTCTATTTTTTTGAAATGATAAGGAAGTATTCAAGTATCCAAGTTGGTGGAGTAAAAAGATAGCAGAAGCCTTGTCGTTCTCCTGTAGTATGATAAACCCTCAATTTCAGCATTGAATTACAGGTACCCAGAATGTCGGTACAATCAGTGCTTCAGAGATGCTCCGTCTTAAGGGTTTTCCTTTCAGCAATTGATCCATGCCTCTTGGCTTGTGGGCAGAAATCTCCTCACCTGGGAATGTCTTTGTCACTTTATTTTCATATGTTTAATCTTTCCAGGATCAGTTTTAGGTCATTTCTTCTCTGAATTTTTTGTACACAAAAGCTACCGGATATACACGGTATCCATCAGAAGTAGCATACCTTTCTCTAAAATCCCATATTACCTTGCATTTCAATCCTATTAGCATGCAATTTCAACTCCTCATTCTGGCGGGACCCAAAGCCGCTCCTGACTCCACAGAAGCTTTAACAACCGGCCCTGTGCACTGGGAAGCCACCGTCAACTCATTCACTTAACCACCTGGATTTGTAGTTCCTCTTCTTTTCTGGCAGTTAGAACCCTCTTCTCTCCCTTCCTATTTTTTTTTTTTTTCATTTTGAGCTCTGCGATTTATCTCTTTTGAAGTTATATCCAGCATTTCTAAGTGTTAGTAGCAAGTTTTTTCATATTAGCTGAGTCCACTCTCTTGCCTGAACTGCTGTATTTGCTCAAAATATAACTCTTTATTAAAGTACCTGCTTTTCAACCACAGCAACATAACACTCATTTCTCAAAGGTGGCATTTTAGACTGCCCTTAAGGAAACAGAAATCCACAGTAACATTTTGTTTATGTCCTTAATGTGCCATTTATCAAAGCAGGCTACACCTAGGTTGCATCCCAAAGCTAACTGCTGATGTGTCCTTTGCAGTATCTCTTGACATCAGTTCTCCTCTGCCTCAACCCGGAGTTGGTATTGTGCCCCTTCACAAGATAATTGGTGCACTTTGTGGGTAGTCCGCAAGGAGATAGAGAAATGGAGCTGTGTGGACTCAGTAATGAAAGAGCTTTAATTTGCCCTATTTTGTATTGTACCTGGATCCTGATTCACATGATAATCAAAATCTCTTTGCTTTAGTTTGTAGACACGGATAATGAGTGTGCCTGTCTGCTGCTGCTTGGTAGAATTAAGGTGCAGCCTTTCTCATTTGTGAAGGCAGGTTTACTAGGAGTGATTAATGATGGATAAAAGATAGCAATTAAATGCATTAAAATGAATTACAACTTTTCGAAGAAATTGAATCTGGTGTTAATTTGATGATCAATGATGGCATTTGAATTCTGTTTAGCTTTAGAATTAAACTTTCCAGCTACCCTTCCAACCTAAGCCAATTTATGAGAGGCAGTTGCTGATACATGAAATATGTATCGGTTCTAGGTATTATGAGTGTATTGTTCATCTTTTCAGATTCAGCAAGCTCTTGATTATGTTCCATAAATAGCCACAGTCAATTCATTCATCTTTTATCCTCAGGTTTATCCTGAATGTTTCATAAGGATGTAACAATAAAAAATCACAAGATGGCTAACAGATAAAAATAACATATTGTTGGGTGAATTTTTACTCATGCTAAGGTATCATAGGTAAAATTCTGTCAGTATAACCCGTCAGATAAAGTGGAAAAGCATCAAATTTCCTTTCAATAATAGTGAACATAGGGACAACTGTATTAGAACAACAATAAAAAAATACTGAACAATTCTATTCATTCAGCGT
The DNA here is from genome assembly GCA_007922815.1 of Macrotus californicus. NCBI lineage: Eukaryota > Metazoa > Chordata > Mammalia > Chiroptera > Phyllostomidae > Macrotus > Macrotus californicus. The sequence goes on along the minus strand of VMDR010018048.1, from coordinate 4,081 downwards.
ACTTTTTGACATTTACTCTCTTTCCTTATAATGTCCCTTTCATAAATGGGTATTTAACTAAGATTATGAGTTTTATAAACATTAAATATTATTTGAAATATAATGCATTTGATATGAAATAGTTTATGTAATGTCTCACATATAAAATAGAAATATAGAGTCTAAATAGAAGGTACATAGATTATAAAGAAAAAATATAAAATGATTGCCAATAAAATCTGTACTAGTTATCATCTTTATTATGTAGCACTTTAAAATTTGTATTTCAGATAATAGGAAACAGAAGGAACGTTAAGTAACTTAGCTCCTCATTACCCAAGGCTGGCACAGGATGGGAGAACGGTGGTGTGCTCAGGAAAGTGTCCCTAGGGCATAGCCCAGAAAGGTTGTTAGCCTTTCAGGAGGCCCTTCATCCAATGTGGCAATTCATCCAACATGCTAAGGGAGTTGTGGGCAAAAAGAGGTGAGTAGGTTGATGGGCTTAAATAGCATTATCAATTGTCCATACACTGTATGAGGCATGTGAAATATCCAGGAGGGAAACCTAAGGGACCAGGGAGGTGCAGAAGTGCCGGGAAGTGGGTGGGTCTAATGGCTCCTGTGGCTGAGGCGATCAGGGGCAGCTATACAGACCCTGACGGCAGGGCTCTGGTACAGGCCCGTATGCTAGGCAACACCAGTTTTATCATCATCAAATAAATGGGAGGGTAAGAAAGGCCAGTGCCAGAGATACAGAGGATGTGCCAAATGAGCTGGGAACCCCACAGAAGAGAAACTAGCAACTCCAGCACATGCCATCAGAACCCAGTTGCACCCCCAGGGAGAAGTGGGGTATCCTTACGGAGAGTTTGCACCTTGAATTGGCTGAATATTTACCCTCTTCACCGAGTTATAAACATTGGTTAAACCTAGAATACAGAAGTGCTGATGGTACTAAGGTACTTTATTTATTATATTCTTGCCTCCTACTGGGTCTTAAAATGACCATATTTAACAGTGGCTCCAATTTAAGATTAGCTAAATTATAGGAAACAGATAAAAATATATTCTTTGGAACATCTAAACTAAAGTGAGTAAATATCCATTCTTGCACGCTCTATTTCAATATCTTACTCCTACTTATTTTTATGAGAGTTTTCGGCAGCATATCTGTGACACAGATTGAGAAAGAAAGAATTTCATTTGAGCCCTTTCCTCTGCGCATGTGCACACCCACTCGGGTACCCGCAGGCCGCTGCGCAGACTTGCTCCAGGGCGGCACCTCCTCCTGCCCCTGGGGCGCGGAGCTGCTGTTTGCAAGTCACATCATTAGAGCTTCTAGGGAGAAGTCGTGTCAGTGGTGGTGTCCTCCGGAAGTTCCTGATGTTGCAAAAGTTTTCTGCTGGTACAGTCCCTCCTTCTGCACTGGGTTTTACAGTTTTTCTTTCAAGACCATTCATATGTTCGGGCCAGACCTCATAATCCACATCTTAAAAGACATACACAAGTGCACCGTAGCTAGAAATAACACTCTCTAAAAGAGCTTTTCTATCTTTCTGGAAAACTGTTACATTCTTCCAAATTTTAAACAAATTTATTACTAAGTCCTCAACCAGTTATAAGTACATTTTATTTCCCAAATAAAATGATAAAATGATTTACAATATGGTAAGATCAAGTTACTATGTTTCAAAAAGTCATGGTTCTCCACAACTGCCCAAGACACAATTGCATAGAAATCATTTCTCCTAGTAAGTTTTGCTGTTGGAATAATCCCTCCTGTAAGAACTTTTTGTTTATCAGGATTCAGTGTTTCTCATATATATCCAAGGAAGCTTTTATTTTCATTGTTTTTGGTGGCTTTTATGTTTCTTCCACCCAAATAATTCTGATAATTTGATATAATTGAAAGATGCCAATTTTGAAAGCAGAGCAATCTCTCTAATTCTCTAATGAGAAATACAAGGATTCAAATTGGAGCAGCTAGTCTTCGGAGAGAAACTAGCCTGGGTTGAATTCTGGTTCCAGCTAGCTGTGTCAGATGAACAAGTGATACCATTTCTTTGAGCCCATTAATTTCTGGATCCCTAAGTTGTGTGGCAGTGTATGGCAATCAAAAGGTTAACCCTGTGGTGAGAATTTAACAAGTTGCTGTAATTAAAGTGGTTAACATAGTACCTTCCATAAAAGAGGTTCTCAATAAAAGTTAACTGTCTTTGAAACTGAAGCTTCAGGTTCCACGTACCATTAAAGTGACGAGCTTTTGTTTCAGGAGATCTGTCTCAGCTTCCCATCTCAATGTTTTATCTCTGCATTCCATCAACTATTTTTCTCTTGTTCATCATTTCAGGTTGAAATACTTTTGACCGTAAGTCTTTTTATTACAGGCATTCTTTAGGTCTATTCTTTCCTCTATATGGCCAAATAATTTTAAATTCAGGTGGTGACTTGAAATATTGATTTATTATTTAAGTTTGGGTGTTTAATTAAAAGTGATTCTTGAGAGCATTTTGGAATTGAAATATTACTGATTATAATAATTGTTGCGTGTACTTCTAGATGAATTTAGAAAACTCTAAGTACAACCTAGGCAGGAAGCATGATATATAGCCTCATCTATGTTTGACTTGTGGCTAATTGTCAATGTTGTTTACTGAATAAACATAGGAGAAGAAAAGGCTTACAAATGCAAGCTGAAAAACATGATTCATAAACAACATTTCAAAAATAAAGATACCAAGGAGAACTAAAATGTTCTCTGGCTCCTATACTAGCCCATCTGGCGACTTTAGAGAAGTTACACCCCCATGCCCAGGACTCATTTCAAAAATGTGTAAAAGGAGCTTGGAGTCATGACCAATAGAGTTTTTAAATTTTTGCCCAATATCTTCACATATTTTTCCTTCTTGAAGCAAATAACACAACTACAACTAGCACGGTTTTGATTGCCGCCTACTCTAAGTGATCTTCAATGCCCTATGGGCTTTAATAAGTATGGAGGTAGACAAAGATTATTGAGATTAGAGAGGCAATGAGGCCACAGTGCAAACCTCCGTGGTAACTGTTGTACCCCTGTAATACACAAGCCACTGGCACCCCCTGTTTCTGTGTGCTCTGAACCCCGAGAGGGCAGGGACCAAGTCTACCGAATACTAGCTCGTTGTTAAATCCTCAACAACTTTGTTGTGCTTGGCACACGGTAGTTGATGAATACACATTTGTTAAATGAATAGGAAAATATCTTCCTTATGAATAAGGATGTCTACTCACATGGAAATTTTCACTGCAGTTTACTGTTTATTATCTAAACCAAGTGGAATACAATGGTACAAACATTATGTGCAAGACCTGCCAGGGATCAAAAAGCATGGTTTTTCCTGGAGGCACAAAGTCCTGGCCCTGAAATGCAGAGTATGACAGGCACAAAGTAGACTGTTTCTCTGTGATGTGCTAAGACAGGAAAAAGAAACAGAGGCAGTTAGCCCAGCCTGGGAGGGGATTCTGGCAAGGAGTTTCAGAGGATCGATTTCTCTGAGGTAAATCTTGAAGGGCAAGTAGAAGAATAAAGACAGGGAAGAGAGGGAACAGGTTGGTCCAGGTTGAAGCGACAGGTCACGAACCAAGCCAGCCATGCCAGTGCAAAATAGTTCAGGGTTCTCCTGAGAGTTCGAACTACAGTAGACTATCCAGCAACTTGGAAATCTAACGTGTGTGTTCTCAGTCAGATGGGTGTTGCGTTGTTTAGCAATTAACTAGACCGTGGTGGTTAATCCTAGTGGGAATCCCAATTGAGAATCCATTTAACTGACTAGCTCTTAAGAGGCTGGTCTAAAGCACAGCAGTGACAGTATTCAGGTCTGGGTTTGCAGAAGGAAAACACCCCCGTCGCACTTCACATCCAGGAAGGACCGTTACCTCCTCTCCTTCCAATGTGTGCCTCTCAGCACTTCTGTCCGAGAAGATTTGATGAAGCTGCGAACATTCACTCTCAGGAAATTATAAAGGTTTTACTTTTTATAAGGAGATAATAGTTTCATGAGAAACCTATATTTTTACAAAAATTTTGCACTGAAATAGATTTGGTCACTCAAGAAAATTAGCT
>VMDR010018047.1:0-19531 GCA_007922815.1 Macrotus californicus | reverse complement strand
CCCTCTCTCCCTCTCTCTCCCTCTCTCTCCCTCTCTCCCTCTCTCTCCCTCCCTCCCTCTCTCCCTCCTTCCCTCCTTCCCTCCCTCCCTCTCTCCCTCCTGCCTTCCCTCCTTCTCTCCCTCTCCCCTTCTTCCAACTTGCCAACTGAGGAAGAAAGAAGGTCCAAATGTAATTTCAAAAGTGCCTTGTTGGATACATTCACTATTCACTTGGAGAGTGACTCATAGTTCTGCAGCCATAAAATTCTACAGATGGCATTTTTTGGTGTACTGGTCATTGTGAAATAGCAGAATAGGTAGTTCAGCCATTGCTCTGTAAATCTTCAGATTTTATTTTAGTACTCCTTGCTGTTACTACTTTATTAAACTCCAAATAATATGTAGAATGGGATCAAAAGCTGTTTTTCCTTAAGTCACATGCTTGGAAAAAATATCTTCATAATTATCACCAGGGAAATAAAACCTCCAGGGCTGTGACTAGTCACATTCTTTGTTGTTTCCTATTCCAGTAGAACTGTATACTGGCCCAACTATCTCTTTTTGGTCATCTACTTCTCAGTAACAGAATTCCACATAAGGATAGTAATCTCCATGAGAACAAGCTGTGGACTGAGCCAGCTCATTACTGATTACCGAATGAAAAAATCTAGGGTATTAGAAAGTTTTGGCAATTATATTTCCTTCTTTGATTTTTCATGTTAATTTTCAGTAATTCATTTTTAACCCTTGCCTATAGGCTTCTATATTGAAACATTTTATTTCCTGGATGAGGCCAATCCTAGAGGTTTATTCATAAACTCTAAAATCAGCAGAAGTGATGATTCCTTACAAGGTCAGAACCAATTGATGCTAATGTTCTTTTAAACCAAGTGAAAACCCAATTCAATGACAAGGAGATCCATCCTTTCTGCATTGAGAAGCCAAGCTCTCAAGAGTCTTGAACGCATGAAGCTGTTGAGAATTTTACAAAGTAGAAGCTCGTAAAACTACATATTCTTCACTGAAGCAACAAGTACTAAAGACAGAGCTGTTTTTTCTTTACCAAAATTTCCCTAAGCCTAAAGAAAGTGACCAAATTTTCCAATTAACATAGCAGCCTGTAAGTTCTGAAGACAATACTCTTCTTAAGAGACATGATCCATTTCTACTTTCCATATATGATCAAGACTGGACTATTCACATAATTTTGGGTACCTTAGAGCACTCTGACTCTAATACAGATTATACCCTCTCTGATGGTAATATATTTTGGCTTCCTCATGCCCTAGTGTCTCTGAGGGGACACAAGCTCTGTGGTGCTTCTTACCTCACTAGATGATAACTTTAACTTTATTCATAATTGACTGTAGCAAGTTAAAACCCTTTCTACCACCACTAATACATAGGTAATTTGTAATAATTACTGATGCTCATTTGAAAAATTCAGCCTGGTGGTCGTCCTCACTTTTTATATACTCTTGGGTATATAAGACAGATTCAAACAAAATACTTCAGGAGGCCTTTTAGAACATGTGATGGGTGTGTAGTATGATGTTAGCAGAAACTCTCATGTCTCTTCTTTTAGTCTGATTGTTGGAGAGCTGGCTGCCTTCACTGATGGTCCAGCTTTCTTCCCCTATTCTTTCTGGAACAAACTACCTGTGATTTGAGCTCTCCATGGTGCTAGCCACTGATGGTGACACTCCAGTCTCTTATTGTTGCTCTCCATGGTTCTGCTCTCCCTTCAAGCTTCATAATCTCTATTCTCCACAACACAGCCCTAAGAATAGTGTTGGAATCTCCCTCCCCCACCACAAACACACACATGATCTTGATTACAATCCCTGACCTGCTCCACCATTGGGAGGGAAACAGAACTTTGAAATATATATCTGAAAAGTCTTCACAACCATCTAATCAACTGTAGGAAGGAGACAGAAAAAAACAAGTAATTATGAGTTGGAAAAGAAGTGTTGTTTGAAATGTTCAGGAGACTGGAGCCTGGAGTGACCTCAGAAGGCCTCAAAAGAACTGGATATTTTGCCATATATTGACTCATATATTAAAAACAGAACTATAAATAGTCATGTTTTATATTGAGACAGTATTGCTCATATACAATAAGCACACATACACTATACATATGGAATGCAAAAATGTGGAGTCCTACTCAGTTTATAAGCACGAACCTCTTAAAACCTCTCTGAGCCTGATGATTAATGCTAGCTGTACTCATGGAATTTATTTCCCCTTTTCTCTCAATTTTAGAAGTAAATGCAAAAACAACAGGTAGTGAAGGGTTATCAGAATAGATAATAGAGGGATTCAACATATGAGAGGCATTGAAAACAAAGATCAAAACCCTGACTCATGTCCCCGATAATTATTGCCATCTTGTATAGAACTAAATGACCTTAAATACATAACCATCTCATGTCAGAGTCCGAGTGCTTGGCCAAATCTCAGGAGATGCTTCTTTTAACTGGATTCTTCTACTTTGGGGGGTATATGCCAATAAGCTGATGACATCAAGTATGGCAAGGAGCCAAGAATGCTCATCCCCTGTCAGTCTGAGTCTAGAGAGCTTATTCCTCCCATCACATAAGAACTACAAAAGCATCTCTTCTACATCCTGTTTTCCCTGTGTCAGTTTCTGCACAATAGTTAACACCAATAAATGACCTACAGCAGAGTCTGGTTGGGAAAGCAGGCATCCAGAATGAATTTCTGGGATCCCTCTTCCATTTCCTCACTTGAAACAAGGAGAAACTTCATTCTTCAAGGACAGATAATAGAAGTGATTTATCTCTGTAAGTGAGCCTTCAGGAAGACAGAATTAGGGTTACAGTAACAGCTGGAGTATCTCCCATCTACTCATCTCTCTGAGCCCTTTATTTTCATGAATAGCAGACATGTTTCAGAAAGGATTCTAGTGCAGGGGTTCCAACATTTTTTTCAATGTGTGTGTCATTCTTCTATGTGAACTCTTACCTCTGGGATTTTTTAACCCTCTGATCTCTCTCCTTCTTTCTACTGGAGGTCTTCTTTAAGGATTTGTTTATTTCTTATCCCAGTTAGACCTACACTAATTGTTTATTAATAGATAATTATAAGCACCTTTGGCTCATTTACTTCCAGGTCAGGTTCAGAAAGGTCAGACTCATCACCTGGCCCTAGGGGGGGAAGAAAAAGAAATGAAAGCTGACATCTCAGCCATTCATCTCTAAGCTAACCATTTCTTAGTTTTCCCCTTCTTTCATACACTCCCAGATATTAACAAGGTAGAATAGAGAACTAGTGCTTCCAATACTAGATTTTACTGGGAATATGCAGATCCTTGCTTCATAGGATTTTATTTTTTTATTTCTGTGTCCTGGCTCTTTGCTTCTATTCTGATTCTAGAATTCCAGCCAAGGCCTCAGACAGGGTGAAAAACTACAGAGGTAAACTGCTTTATTGAGTCTCTGACTTAAATACTTGATACTTCTTGGAAACCCAGCAATACTCAAATTTGTTGATGACATACAACTTGAAACTCACTGTGGCCTAGGTCAGCCTTTGAAGAACACTGGGCCAAGTCTTCTTATTATTATAAAATGAGGAGCCAGACCTGACCAGTGTGGCTCAGTTGGTTAGGCATCATTTGGGAAAGTAAAAGGTTGCCAGGTTGATTTCCAGTCAGGGCAGGTTCCATCCCAAGTTGGAGTATGCATGAGAGACAACTGATTGATATTTCTCTGTCACACTGATGTTTCTCTCCCTGTCTTTCTTTCCCCATCCCCACTCCCTTCTCTCTCTAAAAATAAATAAATAACTAAATAGCCAGTTATACCATGTGCTCCAAATAATTTATTCCCCAGAAAATGACAGTAGGACAATTATATTTACTCAATCCTACCAGTGCTTACACTAGTTTTTAAAGATGAAATCTTTCCAAACACCTATTATATGTTTCCTCCCTAATCTCTATCCTATAATATCTGACAAACATAAAAACCACCACTACTAAGCCCCTAGGTATCACGTATTCTCATTTATCTTCAATTGTTGCATAATGCCAACTCTCTTCTTATTCCCAAGCACTGGAGTCCATTGTCAGTAACAGATGGACAGAGCCTCAGTCCTGGGGAGGAGAGGATTCTGGCACTCTTTTTGGGAGTATGAGCAGGAGAAAGCCTGAATTCTGCTTTGGGGAGAATATCTGCATTTAAGCCATATGGCTTTCTGGAAATAAGAGGTTCTGATTAATAAGAGGGTTTGTGAAGAGGGCTCTGTATCTGGGTCATAAGAAAAGCTGTGTGTTTATGACAGAGCCAAGTTAAAACGGATATATGAATAGTGAAATTATAGTGTACCAGGTATGTTGAGAGACACATGTTGAGGGGAAAAAAGAGCATAACCAAGTTGGAATATACAATATTCACTTGGGGCACAAAAATTAGTATATCCCCACATTAAAGAAGAGATATTAAATGAAGTTTTAAGAAGAGAATAGGAGGTCATTGGGTCAGAAAAGTATATATTTGCCACTCTGAGGACTGTGAGGTCTGTAGACTTGAAAGAATGTGTCTGTCTCACAGATGAGTTAAATTTCCAGGACTTTAACAAAGTAAGGCTAATTGAACAATGTGCCTGTCTCTGAAAAATACATTTTTGAAGTGAAAAAAGTGAATGGAATATACTGAATCTGACAAAGGATTGGGAGAAGAGGGGAACCTAGAGTAGTGTGGGTGTGAAGAGTGGAACACATTATTCTTCATATAATGTTCTGAACCTATTATCACTGCCCTGAACCTATTATCCACACCCTGACTCTGATTACCCAGTGAAGACAAGCAGTACAAACAAGTCAATAAAATTAGAACCAGCAGAGATAAATGCTTTTTTTCCTGACTCCTAACAAATTCAACCTTTTCACAGCATCATAGTTCTACCACACCAGGTCATAAGCCTGAAGTATCTAAAGTACAACATAAAGAACAAAGGAGAAGAAGATAGAGCCTGTTGAGAGACGGAATTCATCTATGCATTCCAACAAGTACTGAAGTTCTGAGGGTAGGAGCAAGACTTTGGAACCTGGACTGTAATATTCATTATCCCCAGGGAATCTATCCTTTACTTCTCCCTGATGTCTCTGGGCTTTCTTGCCCTTTCCCAGCTCCTAATTTCCCATAGCTAAACATTTTCCAATGAGTTAAACTGAATTCTGCTTTCATTTACTCCCCACTGAATCTGTTGTTCCCTTTCCAAGTACTTCCTAAGATGGGAGGAGGAGGATTTTTCCCCACTTCTATTACATGTGTGTGAAAGCAGCAAGGTAATATTTTTTTAATTTTTCAAAATTATTTATTTGGGTCTGAAAAATTTTTTTCTAAATTTCTTTTTTTTCTTGTTTTAATTTTTTTGTTGTTGTTCAAGTACAGTTGTCTCCAATTTCCTGTCACCACTTTCCCCCTCCCCACCCACCCCAACCTCTCATCCTCAATCCTACCCCCCTTTGGCTTTGTCCATGGGTCCTTTATACATGTTCCTTGATGACTCTTCCCCTTCTTTCCCCTAATATCCCCCTCCCTACTCCCTTCTGATTACTATCAGTTTGTTCAAAATTTCCTCAAAAAAACTAAAAATGGAACTGCCTTTTGACCTGGCAATTCCACTGCTGGGATTTTACTCTAAGAATCCTGAAACACTAATTCAAAAGAACCTATGCATGCCAATGTTCATAGCAGCACAATTTACAATAGCCAAGTCCTGGAAGCAACCTAAGTGCCCATCAGTAAACAAATGAATCAAAAAAAACTATGGTGCCTTTACACAGTGGAGTACTAAGCAACAGAAAGAAAGAAGGATCTCCTACCTTTCGCAACAACATAGATGGAACTGGAGAGCATTATGTTAAGTGAAATAAGCCAGGTGGTGAAAGACAAATACCATATTATCTCACCTTTAAGTGAAACCTAACCAACAAAACAAACAAGGAAGCAAAATATAACCAGAGACACTGAAATAAAGAACAAACTGGCAGCAAGGTAAATTTAGCAGAAGAGTATCAGTGCCTACACTTGGTTCAAGTGACATCTAAAAGTTCAGATTAGATAAAATCTGGCCCCCTTACTCTCTATAGCATTAGAATGCAGATCTCAGATCATTTTGGTCCTGATTTCTGAGTATGTGAGCATGATGGGAGGGAAATGAGATCATGGGGCAAATGGATACTCTTACAATGTCTCAGGACTGTCATCCACCAGAATGATTTCATGGCCAAACTTAGGGACTTACCTGAAAAACAACTGATTAGAATCAGACCCCAACACAGAACCTGTTCTTCCAGAAGGTCCTACTGAATCATCCCGTTGCTCTGTCTCGTCTCCTCTAACAGCCTTAGTACAGAGCACTATGCCTGTCTAGAGCACACAGCTCAGTCCTAGATGCAAGGAGCTAAGGCTAGGAAGAGGCTCTTTGAAGATAGGTTCCCCATCCTCTTTGTTTCCCAACTGCAGTTCTATGCTATAACATAGTATTACCACAGAGGGACTTGTTTTTCTTGGGGGCAAGCCCAGGGCTCCCTCCCAGCGCTAATGCATGAAGAACACTGACTCAATAGCAAATCAAAGCAACAGCTGTTCCCACCTCCTTCTCTGCCACCCACTTCTCAGTCTTTGCTCCTCAGAACCTTAAGTCTCTCAGGCCTTCCCTCAGCCTACTGCAAGCCCTCTCTAACTCCAGATTTTTCTCTCTCTAGCTCAGAATAGGACATGTTCTTCTGCTCTCTTATATCTCCTACTCTTTGTCTCCCTCTTCACAATCAGGTTAGCATTTCTCTAGCTCTCCACCATGCAGATCCAGCACACACACACACACACACACACACACACACACACAGCCTGTCCCCATAATCACCCCCTTTTAACTCCTAATAGCATAGAAGTGTCTTCTTCCCCTTGATCTCCTCTTTTATGAGAACTGAAATCTGCTTGTAAGGTCCTTAAGTTTGTGAAGATGCCATTCTTTGCATCTTCAGGAACTATATCCTCATCTCACTGCAACTTCTCTAACCTGTCTGGCATTTAGTAGAGTTACTTTTCTTGAGGTCCATGATCCTGGGGTTCCCCACTACTATACACAGGGAAGTGGGGAGCAGAAGGATGGATGTCACTGGAAGTTAAGTCACACTAAATGCAAACTTAACTTTTGAATTAGCTCGTGCAAAGACCTGCTATCAAATGGCAATGAGTACAGGAGACCGGGTTATAATCACAGTTCCCACCAGCTGCCTGTGTGACTGTGCTTAAGTTCCTAAACCTCTTTGAGCCTTAATTATTAATCTTTAAAATAAGAGGGTTGCACTAGGTGCTACTGAAGATTCTTGTTCACTCACTCTAAAAGTTTATGCTTCTAAGAATCACAGAGGGGAAAATGTTTGGGGAAAAATAAGTTGTAATAGAAAGGCGAGAGGAATAACTGAACTTTGGTAATAGGGGGTCAGAAAGGGCATCAGTACTATCTAGTCTGGTAGAACCAAAAAGATCTTAAAAATAACTACATCTGGCCATTAGAGGTTAGTAGAAAATGACCAGACATGCAAATTGATTACATGATTTAGGAAATACACAGAATGTATTTATTCATGACATATTAAACAGTTGGAATAACTGTTCTTTTTTTTTCAACACAAAGAAGGTTAACACCAAGATAAGCTTTTTGTTTTAACTCCACCCTCATGCCCACCACAGGCAAGCTAGCCAGCTCTCCAAAGGGTTCCCTTATCCTCATCCAGCCTGGGAAAGCCTAGCCACACACCATTGCAAGCCCAGGAAACACAGACTTTTATTTGCAATAACCTACTTAGGATGGAACCAAAAGGTATCTGCCAATATGCAACAATAAACCTGTTGGAGCCCATATTGGTCCCTTCCAAACCTAAATCTTAGATCATCTCACAGTGTAAGTTATAAAAATCCTGGATCTTTTGGCCATGGTTTTTCAAGCTACAAGGCTAATCAGCATGTTAGGAACTTCTTAGAGTGAAGCTTCTATTCCCACCTGTTTTCACTTATATCCTGTAAGCCTCCCAGGGGAATAAAGCAAAGCTGAGAGTAGTGACTTTAGGCCCAAGCGACTGCTGGGAGGCAGAAGGAAAGTAGGTAAACAAGACTCTGGGAGGAAAAAACCAGACAGAAACAGAAAGAACAGTGGAGGCGGTGGAGGAGGGGAGGGACAAGGAGGAGCTAAAGCTCAGGAGTCTAGCCAGAAAGAGGGTAGAAGGGGCAGTGAACTGGAGAGAATGCCTGGCTCAGGGAGGCAGGCAGGCAGCTGAAACATGACTGAGCTCTGAAGTTCAGAAGTAAACCTGAGCTGGATTATATCTGAGCTATGCAAGGAGATCCTTTAGGAGATCCTGCTGTCTATGAGGAGACACAGATCTGTCCCTAAAGAGCAACAGAAAGAAAAGGAAATATATAGACAATACCTGAAAAGGAAGATAATTCCAGATGACAGAGTAACTCACCTCTATGGCCCTAGCTTTTGTCTGATTGCACTGTAATACTAGGGACATCAGGGGATTGGAAACTTAAGGAAGGGCAGGCAAAGTTAGAAAGTAATGGAGGGCAGAAAATAAAAAATAGTTCAACACTCAAGCCCTCAAAATTTAGACTAAGAAACTACACCATGACTTCATAGGAATAGTGTAATTTCTGGCAGCCCAAGAACAACTGAAGAAAATAGCACCTTTTTTGATCAGGGTATTGTGCTCTGAAGTCTCTCAAGTCAAAGTGACTTCACAAATCTTGGAGTTATGCCTAAATTAGGATTCAGGTGGGAGTGGCTCTGGGCATAAAAAAAAGCTCCAGGAGCCAAGATCTCATTCTGATTTTGCCATGGCTATTCTCTTCAGTGTGTGACATGAGAATTCATTATGTGACTGAGATCAGGGGGAAATGATGGTGAAATCACCAGTCAGGGGGCCAAGCATGGGAGTGGGTTAACCATTCTAAAAGTAGGTCCCTTCAGCATTCAGTGTATTTTTGGGCCACAGCTCTCAGTGTTTTTCCCTTGGAGGTAACACTCCTCCACCCACTGTCACAGTAATCATAAGAAATAAGTAGACTAGGATGAAGAGTATTTTTAACTCTGGAATTAGAGAAATGTTGAATCATCATCACCATCATCATCAACTCGTACTCAGGGAGCTGATTCTCTCTAGTCTGTGAAGTGGGGCTCTGGACCCAAGCACTGGCATGAACAGCAGCAGTTATGTGGGAGCATTTTGTCGCCTTACCCCACCATCCTAAATGTGTACCTGTGCACCACTGACCCTCAGGCCAATGTACCTTAGATTCCCCAAAGAGATAGGCTAAAAAAGATATAAAAACCCTGCAATCAGGGGTTATACTGGTACATAGACTTCCCTACTTAATTTAAGCATCACTTAAATTGGAGTCATAATACATTTTATTAATTTGAGTCACTCAGTTATTTATTCAATAAATATTTATTCAGCACTTGCTATGTGCAAGGTCCTGGGCTATGAGTGAAAAACTAAATCACAGGTGCCAATGCTTGCTTAAAGGAGGCACATTAGTAAGTTTCCAAATCCTACCTCTGCTGCTCTTAATATGAACAACTCATTAGAAGGAAATTAGTGAGTTGAATTGCTTTGTTCTTTAAAATGCTGAGAGTCCTAAAGACACTGGAACCCATGGGTAAATAAACCAAAAATTAAGAATTCCCAAGGCAACTGAGGGCAAGCAGGAAGATAATGTTAGTTTATAGGTGCTAGAGTGCTATGAAAACATGAGGGGATTCCATTAGTTTTAACTGGACACATCTGTAGCTTTGTTAACTTAAGTCCTACATTGTAAGGCTTTTAAGGGTGCATGAAATAGCCCCCCCAAGGTATAGATGAAGATATGTTAATAAATCTAATTAAAATGCAATACAGTGGGTACAATCTGCACCAATACCACCACAAGCACCCATTTTCAACTTGCTACACTGTTTTGTTTTTAAATCACCTTGCAGGTGAGTGTTGTGAATACTGTTTAGGTGAGCCACCCTTGGCCAGCAATGCAGAAAAGGATTTTCCCCATAATCCCTGCCCCACAACCACAGACACAAAATGCATGCTTTGCAAAAGAAGGCAGTGTAGTGATAATGTGCAGAAAAGCTGGGTTTTGTGGTCAGAGAAATTGAAGTTTAAAGCCCTTCCCATTTCAACACTTGTTGAAGCCATCATATGGATGAGTTACTTAGCTTCTCTGAGCCTTAGTCTCTAAGTCTTAGCTAACTCATCCTTAACATGTACATAATAATACCTATTAAAAGGGTTGTTCTGGAGTAATGAATATAGAACGCCTAACTTGAATCTTGAAACAGAGGGTGATCAATAAGTATTGATTCCCAACATCTTGTAGACTTCTAGAGCTTCAGCCTCTGGATGGGCGACCCTCTTTCTTGGCCTATTTGTTCTTACTATGTTTCATTTGCTATTGCTTCTTCACTGGCAGATGTTGAGCTTAGTTCTCACAGTAGAAAATGCTCAGCACCTTTGTTTCCTTTATTAAATAAGTATTTTTTAAGCACCCTCTATCGACATGTGTAACATGCTGTATTAGGGCCAGTACTGAATGCAAAAATAAATTAGATATCAGTCCTACCTGCACGAGTTGTGTAATTTTAGAGGGAAGCCAAATGTGCAGTACAAAGTAGAGTGATGCATAATGTAAAGAAGGCAGATAATTATTGTAACTAGAGAAATGAGAATCGTTTTCACCTGGGTCAAATAGGGAAGACTTTTTGAAGGAGATGCCACAGAAAATAGGCTTTAAGGGTGAATAGAGCTTGGATGTGTGAAGATGGGTGAAAGGCATTATCAGTGGAGTTACTATAGGAAAGGGGATGTATGCAAGAAAGCAAAGGGGTTACAGAAAGAATTCCAAATGGAGTCATATATCTGGGATATGGGGTGAGTGAAGTAAAGATGAACTTGAAAGGCACATTGGCTTCAGACTGTAGAGGATCTTAAAAGTCCAGGCTAACAAATCTGGATGTGATCTGTAGACAATGGGAAGTTAGTGAAGGTTTCTGAGCAGGGAAACAATATGACCAGTATGACCAGAGATCTCTTCATTTATTTTTCTTTTATGTGAGGGGATTCCCCTCACCTAATGGTCCTGTGGTTTCAATGTCTGAACTTCCTTCCAAGGACCCTTCCTGAAGGGAAATAGTGAAAATTCCTGAGAAGAATTCAAAGTCCAGGTAGCCCTTTCAGGGCACACTTTTAAGTTTTCCTATCCATTCTGAATCCATCGATGGAATTGTGCTGATGTCATAAGTGATTGTCATGATCTAAATCCAAAAAAGGCACTAGCCTTTCACAATACAGGTAATAATTTCTTCTATTTATCCATGTTTCTATTGATATAGTTATAGTACTCATCAGCTCTGACAGAGTGGCCATTTAGAACTTATCATTATGGGTGTACAATTTTACAAAAACAGAAAGAAAACTTAAGTACTTCTCTAAATTAGGGGGAGAAATGTCACCCCCAGAGGTGAAAATAAAACAGTTACTTCTTAAGCAGTTTCTTAAAACATTACAAACTAGAGTTCACTGTAAGCCTAGAGAGATAATATGCCAAGTATATGACAAATATGACATTTATTGGAGATCATTTGTTTAACTATCAATCCCCTGACCTGAACAATTTAGTTTGGTTTGAATGACTTACATCACTATTTCACTTATTCACCCTATGCAGAGAAAATGTCAGCAAAATGCATGAAGGAAGGGATGAAATGAATGTTATCAAGGAGAACAGAATTGAGAATGCAGATAAAAAGCACAGATGAAAGAAGGAGCAGGATAGTGAAGATTAAATCCATACTGTTGGACAGAATACATACTCAGCCTGATTAGGGATAGACATAGCACAGTGCCAATTGTGATGGAATGAATTACCAGACCAATTAAATGTACTGAGTCCATTATGGACTGAATGCTAAAGATACAGAGATGAGCAAGGTAAGACCCATGCTCTCAAGCCACTCAAAGTTTAAATAAAAAGACTGATAACTAAACAACTAAGTGGCAATACAATGGGCTGAAGTACTATAAGAAACAAAAAGCTGTTGAAAACTTCTGAGAACACCATCAGAGAAAGAGGATTCTGGAGAAGTGTGCTGTTTGTGTGCCTTTAGCTAAGTCCCTGAACATCTCTAAACCTCATCTCTAAAAAGTAATTATATCTGGTTGCTTATCTCTCAAGGCTGTTTTGTCATTCAATGAATTCATGGTTGAAAATCTACTCTGCAAACTGAAAGTCCTATGCCACGTTATGAGATGGCTATTTCCTCTGTTCGTTTGAGCAAAGTCCTGGTTAGTGATTACTTTGTGCACTGGGTTCCAATACTGTGGGCTGAGCACAGACCCTCTCTGGCTCCTCCCTTCCCTCCACCACTCCAAACTTTTAGTACAACCATTTGACTTTCTACTGCATGTTAAAGCAGTGCACCCACAAATAAACGTCCTGAAAAATAATATGAAACAGTCACCAACTTCAAGTTGCTTCCATCCTTGATGCTCACAGAAAGCAGCAGGGTGAAGGTCTAACACCCAGGGAGGGACCCCGCTGGATGGGAAAGTCCTTGTCCTCTCCAGGCCACCTTTCTATCTTGCCCTCATCTTTGCTGCCTTTCTTCATCAACATTTTCCCCATCCCTTTTGTGCCTACTTCTTTCTATCTGTTAGCGATTTTCTGTTTTCTGTTTTACTCCCCTTCCCATTTGGCCATCAGCACTTCTGTTGGAGAACAGAGTAATTTCTAAACCTCCAATAGCATGTCTGTGAGGAATTCCGGAGAGAGGGCATCTCTGTGAAGGCCTGCAAAGCCCTGAAACTATCTCTTAGAGTCCTGTTCAGACACCGAATCTCTCCAACTCCCCTGTCCTTATATCTCTGTCTCCTTACCCCCTTTCCCTTTCTCCCTCCTCCTCCCTTTTCCCCTTTCCCTTCTGATTCTGTAGTTCTCTTCCTCTCCCCTTTCTTCTCCATGGCCCTAAACCCATATGCCACTTATCTTTTTAGTCTAGCACCCCTGACACTCTGTCCTTCCCCCCCACCTCCCCTAGGTCCCAGTGCTGCCCGCTTCTTGTCCTTTCTTCTTCCACCCACCCCCCTCTCAAGCAAGCACATTGCCACAACTGAAGTTATGCCAGAACTTGGGTCTGGATGGGTACCAGCTCAGAACTCTGCTCAGCAGCCTGTGACCTCACTGAATTTTGTGCACTGTGATTGGCTATTTCTGGGTTTATGGCTGGAGACCCTAAAAAGATTCATTTGGACTCTTTCTTTGTCCTTCCACCCCTTCAAATTGAATTGGGGAAATAGATCTTTGCTACTATGCAGTCACAAAACTGTTTATGGGCTGCTTGCTAGGAAGAGAGAGATTTGTTGCGCCAGAGGAGTGAGCAGAGTCAGTGATATAATTTGGGCAATTGAACTGAAGGTGAAGGAGGAAAACTTGAGAATTTGAGCACCCAATAGAAGGTAAGAATCTGGAAAGGGTGGGGGTAACTTCTACCCTCACTGCAGTGTCAGTCTCTCTACAGTAGTAGAGTCTTACCTGAAACAAATAGAGCTTTGGATTTGGATCAGACATTTAATTTCTAGTCTTTGGTCTTCTATTTACATGACCTTAGGCAAGTCACTTCATTCTGTTTCCACTCTGCAAAGTAATAATGATAATATAGAGGTACTGGTTCCACAGGTTTATTAAAAGCATTTAATATGAAAGTATTTTCTAATTATTAGACCTATAGTTTTTTTAGTAGATAATAGAGTTTAGTAGAGTGAATCCTGGATAAGAAATGAAAGTCTTTGGTTATCTTTCATTTTCTCTGTGGTGACCTCCACCATGTCATGTTTAACCTTTATGTACTTCATTATCCTCACCCTGTGAAGTGGGAGAACTGGGCTAGAGGACATCTAGAATCTCTTTTGGCTCCAACGTGATAAGATTGACTGATAAAACTTAGCATCCTCCTTTTATTCACTCCTGGGAGGAAAAGTTAACTTCCTTTTTCAGTACTTCAGTTAGTCTCTCCTTTTTGTAAGAAATCCACCTTCTCTTGGGTATTCTGGTGAACTTACTCTTCACAGGGGCCTGCCTTTCCCAACCTATAACAATGGAAGTTCGGATACCAAACTGCAGCAGCATATATGTAGGGCTCATCCTTGATGGAGATTCTCTCCCCAGGCTACTGGCAGGAGCAGGATTTGGAGCTGGGAACTCTGGCTCCACTCGACGAGGCCATCAGCTCCACAGTCTGGAGTAGTCCTGACATGCTGGTCAGTCAAGGTGAGAATCCAGGCTCCCTCATCTCTGTCTCTCACTGGCCTCAACCATCCTCACATCAACTCCCACTCATGTGGCCTTCACGCTGTGTTCTACTCCCCTCATTACCACACAACTCTTTCTCCTTTTCATCTGACATTGTAGTTCTTAGATCTACACCAACATTTCTAGTATCTACTCCTTCTTCCCTTACAATATAGAGACCTCTGTATCCACTACACCTTCTTCTAAAAGTAAAATGATTCCAGGAGGAGTGTATTACCAGAATAAAGAGGTTCTGGAAGACATAGTCAAGGTATAAATCTTCATAAGGAACCATGGAAAATGGAATTACTCGTCAAAAATTGGTATATAGCTAGCAGTAAGTGAAAGGCTTTCCAAACCTTTTATTGAGATATTTAAGGACTATATCACTCCCAAATTTACTCAGCCAGCTCAGTCCCTGGCTCATTAATCTCAAAATCAGTTTTAATTCTCATTAGAGGATTACTTGAGGGGCATTCCAATGAAATAAGCACTGCATTGAGAGTCAGAAGAATGAAGTTCTAGTCCTAATTAGAATCACTGATAAGTAGAATGATCTTAGGCAATCACTTCACCTCCATTGCCTCATTGTCTACATTTTTTAAATGAGGGAATTAGATTTCATTATCCCTAAGATCCCTTTCAGTTCTAATTTTTTTATGATTCTAAACACTAAATCTAGTGGCCAGGCTTTGTGCTTTAATTTGGAGACAGCTATTCTGAAATATTGATATCAACTCTAGCACATGCCACCTTCACCCCTTGGCGCACCTTCTCTGCCAGGAGTGCTTATTGTTTG
Organism: Macrotus californicus; assembly: GCA_007922815.1. Classification (NCBI taxonomy): domain Eukaryota; kingdom Metazoa; phylum Chordata; class Mammalia; order Chiroptera; family Phyllostomidae; genus Macrotus; species Macrotus californicus. The sequence continues at coordinate 4,372 of VMDR010018047.1, read as the reverse complement.
TTGGAGACGGATCTGTGGTGACCAAGAAAGAAAAAAATAAGCAGACAGGGAAGAGGTAAGAAGCATAGGGATTGTTTAAGTTTTCAATTAGGGAATGTAGAAAATATATTTCCTGGCTTCCTATTCAGAGGAGAATAATGCTGGTTAAGTAATTTAGCTCCACAGAACAAATACTGTGAATATTTTGGAAGCAAAGCTGGGATGTGCTGTTTACTTTAGTTCTGTAAAGGTCAGTGCTATTGGGTCACAAAACATCAGTCCTGAAGATGGGGAAATCAACATGGGGAATCAGAGTCAATGCTGTGGGGAAAATGGAGCACTGATACTGGGAGGAGGAAGCAAGTGTCACACTGTCCAAGGTGGTCACAGTTATGCCTGACTAAAAACCACATTTGGAATTCAAATGGCTCATTCATGTGATACCTCGTTCTTTTTTTTTTCTTTTTGACTTGTCTAAGGAGAGAGGGATTAGGAAACATTTCCATCACATTGCAGGAAAAACTTTAATCCTTTGCTCTTTAACACCAGGACGGTGATTTGGTTTGTGTGTTGGGAGGTGGGTAGTACTAATACTGAAGAAATATATTAAGGGAACTGATGAAAAAAGGAAGTTATTGTTGAAGGAATTTAAAAATCTGTGTCAAAATGTGTCAATTGAAAAAAATTGTTTGTTTGTTTTGAAGTTTTATTGGCTATTTCTTGTATAAATGAATGTGTAATCCAAGGGCTAGCCTGGCCTTTTGCTCACTTTCAGTTTTGGGATTGAGTCACAACTACTTCTTTTGTTCTTGCTCATAAAGGCAGGTGGTAGCAGGGAGGTGAAACATAGAATGACAGATATATATTTGTATTTTCAAAGGTAAATGGTAGAACTCTATCAGAAAAGATACATGTGAAGCAGTAAGTGTAAATTTGAAGGTCTTTTATTCTTCTAAGTTTTTGTGGCCATGTCAATTTATGAAGCAAACATTCAACAAGTGACTGCTTTTCTGTGTATTCAAAAACAAGAGGAAATAAGTGTTCCCCCCTCCTTCCAACCACCTCTGTTCCTTCCCCCTAGTCCTTCCCCTGTGATGCCTTGAGATACATGACCTGGATCTTGAATGGTCTGAATTAGATGAGGTGGACTTTGGCCTAGAAATGGGTGGAGGGGGTAGGACTTGCTCAGAAACTAATACTATTTTATTCCTGCAGACAGTCAGCCCTGGACATCTGATGAGACAGTGGTGGCTGGTGGCACCGTGGTGCTCAAGTGCCAAGTGAAAGACCATGAGGACTCATCCCTGCAGTGGTCTAACCCTGCTCAGCAGACTCTTTACTTTGGGGAAAAGAGAGGTAGTGTTATCTCTCTCTGAGGGAACCTTGGGTTGGGGAAAGAGATTGCAGCAATGAGAGGAAATGTTACTGTAGTGCAAAGGCTGAGACACATGAAGTTTGGCTGTCTGAGGAAGCAAGAAGACACTGGTTCTCACTTTGTGTCAGAGAAACTTTATTATTACAGCTCTGACCTAGGCCATGCATGGTCTTATAGGGTCCTGGGGTGACTTTACCACAAAAGAGCAGTAGGAGACAGCTGATATCAGTGTTGACATATGTGTCTCACAAGGAAGCTCTTGAGGTCCAAACTACTTTCCCGGGGGTCTCTTAGGCTACTGTGCCCAATGGCCCAGGAAAGTGACTGAATGACCTAAAGACTGTTAAAACTCAGGAACAGTATTTTCCCCTTGACCTAAATCACACTGGACCTGCTCCTCCCAAAAAGCTGACTTGGGATTGAAGATAAACATGAAAGGTGCCAGTAAAAGCCTTGCTTCCCATTTTCCCAATTCCCCTCAGCCCTTCGAGATAATCGGATTCAGCTGGTTAAATCCACACCCCATGAGCTCAGCATCAGCATCAGCAATGTGGCCCTGGCGGATGAGGGCGAGTACACCTGCTCCATCTTCACTATGCCCGTGAGAACTGCCAAGTCCCTCATCACTGTGCTGGGTGAGGCTCCCAAACCCCAGTGTCACTGCAGCATGTTTCTGTGCAAACAAATCTCCCTAGGTGTGTCCCTGAAAAAGCCTAAAGCCAGGCAAGACTCCAAGCCTTTTGGAAAAGTTCAGCCTGTTTCCTTTACAATGGAACAAAATGCAAAGAGCACTGACTTCTAGTTATTTCTCCTCCTTACCATTTGCTTTGGGGCAAATATCTTACTCTCTCTAAGCCTGAATTTCCTAACATGTAACAGGAGAATGATAATGTCTGTTCCACTTATCTCCCAAGATTATGTGAGTGAAACATTAGAAGTGCATGCAATATATGATTGTAATGTCCAAGTACCCCAGTTGCTTACATACTCTCATTCTATATTTTATTCTATATTTCAATTTCCTTCTTTGCTTCCCTGAGCTTCACACTGTTTCTGTGGCCACCCAGTTGTGTTCAAGTGTGGTACATCTCCCCACTCCCAAGCATCCTCCCCCCAAGGTCTTTCTTCCTGGTTCTCAGGGAGGAGATCAAACAGAAAAATATCTAGTCTTTTGCCCATCATAACTAAAGTAGGGCCCAGGTATCCAGTCCCCCTGAGAGGCTGTCGCAGCAGAGAGAGCTGAGTGTAACCTCGTGGCCTCTTCTTCATATTCTGGCCATCCCCTATGCATGGTAGGAATCCCTCAGAAGCCCATAATCACTGGCTACAAGTCATCATTACGGGAAAAGGAGACAGCCACCCTAAATTGTCAATCTTCTGGGAGCAAACCGGCAGCTAATCTCACCTGGCAAAAGGGTGAGCAAGAACTTCATGGTAAGTTCCTCCTACCTTGGGATTATAGGAGGAGGTGGTACTGGAGGGAGGAGAGGAAAGAGGGAGGGGTATATCTGTATATACACACAAGGCATGCTGTAGAAGGAAAAAGCAGAATGACATTCTGTGCATACTTGTGTGTGTGTATACATACCCATTTCATAACTTTCTAAGTTTGTGTAAGTTGAAACTCAACATCTTTATGACTACTGTAGGGCCCATACAATATCTGTATGTTAGGGCTCACTCTGTGTCTGTGTGTGTATGTGTCTGTTTCTGCACTCTAGGAGAACCAACCCGAATACAGGAAGATCCCAATGGTAAAACCTTCACTGTGAGCAGCTCAGTGACATTCCAGGTTACCCGGGAGGATGATGGGGCAGACATCATATGCTCTGTGAACCATGAATCTCTAAATGGAGCTGACAGATCCACTTCTCAACGCATTGAAGTTTTATGTATGTCATGGGCTTGTGGGTGAAGACAGATCAGGTGTGAGATGGGATGTGGAACAGGCACAGATAAGTGGATTGATAACAAAATGAGACAAGAGGTAATAGGACTAGGTGAAGGGTCAGCAAACTTTTCTGTAAAGGTCCAAATAGCAAACATTTTAGTCTTTGCAGGTTGTATGGTTTCTGTCTCAACTACTTACCTCTGCTGTTTTTGCAGGAAAGTAACCATAGACAATATGTAAACAAACAAACATAGCTGTATTTCAATAAAATTTTATTTACTGAACTATGTAGCTGGCAGGATTTGATCCAATGGGTACATTTACTTACCCCTAGAGTAAGCCAGTATGATGCAACTAGCTTATAAATTGTAAGTATAGCAAATCAGGAGTCTGAAGACACAGGCTATACTCTGCCCTCCACTACTTACTGGCCATGTAATTCTAAGAAAATTACTGTACCCTCCCTGAGCTTGATTATTTATTTGCTAAATGAGAGCATGAACATGGGGATCACTAAGGCTTCCTCTCGATCTAGCTTATGATGGTTTCAAGAAAACACAGGTTGTAGGAAACACAGTCTCTTTGGCAGTCATTATTCCCAGATTTTTTCCTACAATTCTCTACTGTCTACCACAGCTCTTGATTTTTCTTGGGATTCTGACCTCAAATGGCTACTACTATGATCACTACTTCTAGCCTTTCCAGAGTCCTCATCCCTCCATGGAATATGCCTTGAGTAGGGACAGAGAACTTCCCTCTTCATCTGAGGAAATTTCTTGGAAAATTTTTTAAGTATTTTTTATTGATTATACCATTACAGTTTTTCCAATTTTTCCCCCATTATCCTCCTTTTACCTTGCCCCCCTCCAACCCTCCAGCATTTCCTCTCTTAGTTCATGTCCATGGGTTGTACATATAAGTTTTTTGAGTTCTCTGTTTCCTATACCATTTTTTATCTCTCCTTGTCTGTTTTATGCCTACCAATTGTACTTCTTCTTCCCTGTACCTTTTCCCCCCGATTACTGTCTTCCCCCTCCCCACTGAAATCCCTCCATATGATGTCCATTTCTCTGATTCTGTTCCTATTCTGGTTGTTTGCTTAGTTTTTGTTTTCATTGCTTTTCTTT
>VMDR010018046.1:0-19528 GCA_007922815.1 Macrotus californicus | reverse complement strand
ATGAGAGAGGGAAAAATCAAGAGGAAGGGTTTGAAAGTGAGAAAGAAGAAAATTTTGAAATGTGGAAGAGTAGAGAATAGAAAACATGAACATTTGACTCATAGAAGTTTAAATTCAAATTCAAACATCTGCCTCCACTCCCCTTCCCCATCCTAGCCATGCTGTGGCCTCATGATGACCACATATATGCCCCACCGAGACCCGTGTCCTCAAAGAATGCCCATTGCTCCAAATTATCCTTATTGCCCTCTTTAAAAGCCAATTGCTTCAGGGTCACTGGTCTCAGCGAGAGGCTATAAAGGAAAACATCTGCTCTACTAAGGTGTGAGCAACACATAGCAACCAAATCATTCTCTCTTTGGCATTTTATTAGTGCCCTTGAAAGGTACTGCCATAAACCACAGGAATGAATTTTTTAAATGTGGCATTTGTGGCCTTATTGCAGTCTTTTGAAAGCATTTTGAGCATAATCAGAGATTTCCTTATGCCCCTTGAATCACCTTTATTGAGCCATTGCCAGCCTTGGAAGCCATTTTCCTATATTTACCTCATGGTGGAAGAAATATCAGTAACAAGATATGCAGGTGACACCATCTTACTGGCAGAAAGTAGTAAACATGTGAAACAATTTCTGATGAAATCAAAGGAAGAAAGTGTCAAAGAAGAACTGCATCTGAACATCATGAAGACATAAATTATTGCTACAGAAGAAACACACAACTTTAACATGGACAATGAAGACACTGAAATTGTTGAAGATTTTGCTTACCTTGTCTCAGTCATCAATTCAAATGAAGACTGAAGCCAAGAAATCAGGAGAAGGCTGAGACTCAGAAGGGCAGCAATGGGAGAATCAGGAAAGATCACTAAGAGCAAGGATGTATCATTAAAGACCAAGGTGAAGATCATCCACTCCCTTGTATTCCCGATTACTATGTACAAATGTGAAAACTGGACAGTGAAGAAAGCTGATAGGAAAAAAATGATTCATTGGAAATATGGTGTTGGAGGAGAGCTCTGTGAATATCCTGAACCACCAGAAAGATGCACAAGTGGGTCCTAGAGCAAATTAAGCCTGAAACGTCGCTGGAAACAACAATGACAGACAAAACAAGCTGTTCTGCTTCAGGCACGTCATGGGAAGGCAGAGTTCTTTGAAAAAGGCAATAATGCTGGGAAACAGAAAGGCAGCAGGACAGGAGAAAGACTGAAATGAGGTGAACTGACTGCATAAAACAAGCCACAGGCATGTGTCTACAGGAGCTGAGCAGGGCTGTTGAGGACAGGACACTGTGGACATCACTCATTCATAGAGTGGCCGGGAAGTCAGAGCTGACTCGGGGGCAGGTAGCTCACACACACCTCCTGGTAGAACACCTTCTTGTTTTCTCATATGCTCCTGACCCTTGTATCTTTTTTTCCCCCAGAAGCCTGGAACTATGAGGCCTGAGTACAGATCCAATGTGAAAATTCAAGATGGAGCCAGGAATATGTGCAGAGCCTCCTGCAAATGTTAAGGGATTATACCAGGTAGAGCCAAAGCTGCAAACGCATCATCCATTTTATGACATTTCCCTATTCTGATTAAGATGATATGAGGGATTTATGTCGTCATTGGCCTTAGGAATCCCCAGTACTTAAGGGACACTTTAGCGACTGGATGGGTTTGAGCAGGGCAGAAGGGAAGGTGTAGAAGGATCAGATTATGCTTTCTGGGTGCTTTACAAATAAGAATTAATCTGTGGTTTGTTTTGCAATTCCTTGATGATCATTGATGTTGAGCATCTTTTCATATGCCTGCTGGTCACCTGTATGTCTTCTTTAGAAAATGTCTATTCAAATCCTCTGAATAGACATTTTTTAATTGTCTTGTTCTTGTTTTTGATATTAAGTTCTGGAAGTTCTTTATATATTTTGGATATTAATTCCTTATCAATTATATGATTTGAAAATATCTCCTCCCATTAAGTAAATTGCCTTTTCATTTTGTTGTTGATTTCCTTTGCCATGCAAAAACTTTTTAGTTTCATACAATCCCATTAATTTATTTTTGATTTTGTTGCTCTTCCCTGAGGAGACTGGTCCTAAAAACTGTTGCTAAGACTGATGTCAAAGAGCTTACTGCTTATGTTTTCTTCTAGTTTTGTGGTTTCAGGTCTTACATTCAAGTCTGGCTATTATCAAAAAGACAAAAAATAACAAGTATTAATGAGAATACGAAGAAAAGGGAACTCTCATATGCTGTTGATAGGGATGTAAGATGGTGTGGCCACTATGGAAAATAGTATGGAGGTTTCTTTAAAAATTAAAAACAGAACTCCCTATAATCTAGAAATTCCACTTCTGGGATTTATCTTAAGAAAACAAAAATATTAACTTGAAGATGTATATGTACCCCTATGTTAATTGCAGTGTTATTTATAATAGGCAAGAATGATAGCAACCTAATTGTCCATTGATAGCTGAATGGATTAAGATGTAATGGAATATTACTCAGCCATAAAAAAGGAAAAAATCTTGCCATTTGCAACAAGATGGGTAGACCTAAGGGATACTATGTTAAGTGAAATGTCACAAAAAGAAATACAAGTACCATATGATTTCATTTAAATGTGAAATCTAAAAAACAAAACAAAGGAACAAACAAAACAGAAGCAAACTCCTAGATACAGGAAACAAACTGGTGGTTACCAGAGAAAGGAGGTGTTGGAGCATGAAAGAGGTGAAGGGAAATAAGAACTACAAACCTCCAGTTATAAAGTAAGTTGTGAGGATGTCATGCATAGCATAGGGAATGTAGCCAATAATGTTGTAATGTTTGTGTGGTGATAGGTGGTAATTAGGCTTACTGTGGGGATCATTTTGTGTATATAAATATTGAATCACTATTACATGCACCCAAGACAAATAAGATATTGTTTGCCAATTACACATTAATTTTTAAAAACTGAAGTAAAAAAAAAGAACCTGAAAAGCTTCTACCATAGGTAGGCATACATGTTGTGGCTGCTCTTAGGACAAACCACATGGAATTTACAGACAAATGATAATGGAGAGTAGAGATTGAAATAAACATGAAATGGACAAACAGAATGATTATCATAGCATTTCAAGAAATAAAAAAACTTTATGAAGGATGAGGTAGAGAGAAATGATTAGAATGGAAATGTAGGAAGGGTCTAGATTAAGAAAGACCTTATAAGCTTTGTTAAGGAGTTTGGCATAATATAGATGAGACATTTCCAGAATGGATAAGAGCCATTAAGGAATGAGAAGAAAATATGAGAACTATCATCTACATTTTATCTCATTCTTTAAAAATTTGTATGTCTTGTACATTTTTATAATGTATATAATTGATTAGTACAGTAGCACTACCATAGCACATGCTTATAATTTATAAATGATTAATCATGAAATGGAGAGCCATTGAAGGGTTTGAGTCACGGCGCGGGGGGTGGGGGGGCATGATCAAGTTTGCTGTTCAGGAAGGACACTGCAGCAGCAGTATGGAGAGTGGATTGGAACTACTCAAGACAGGCAGGGAGACCAGTCGGAAGGCTGCAGCAGGAGAACAGCTGAGGGATTATAAAGGCCTGAACTGGGTGGTGACTGGGCAGATTGGAGAGAGATTTCGGAGAGAGAATTGCTAGGACTTGATGACTTACTAAACATGGGGCTTAGAGAAGAGAGAGAAACGTATGATATCAAGGGTTCTGCTCTTGGTGTCAGGATGAATGGTGGGCCTATTTACTGCAGGTTTAGGCAAGGTAAGTCCTGGGAACTGTCCTTAAATTTGGGGACATGGGAGTTAAAGGTGAAAATGACTGAAGAGAATTTCAGTTTGAGAGTGTACCGGAATGCAGTGTGCTGAAGACTGAATAAAAGTGAGGAAACGGAGACACCTATTTTGGTCAACTCACTCAGTTGTGATCAAAGAGCAGGGGTGATTCTGTCTTTTTTACTTTTTTTAAAGATGGGAATGGCTTTCTTTCACCTTGTAAGGAATCTATTCTCTCCCTTTCACTCTCCTTTCAAACTATTTTTTTTAGACAAATACCCATCTTCTTCATCCTATTCACCATTGTTTCCCTACTTCCCTGTTACTTTAAGAAAATCACTCAGTCCAAAGCTAATTCTAATAATAGATGGCACATATAAAAGTAATGGTGGTGATACACCTGCAGGAAAGGAAAGGACTTTCCAGGTAGTATTAGATAAGGAGACAAGGCAGACAGCCTCTGAAACCTTAGGGAGCACTTGGATGTTTCTTTTAGTCACATGTAAAATTTCTGTCTGCCTCCACCTCTTTTAGGCTGGCCCTGAGCATCATTAAACACCACTTTAAAAAAACTGTCTTATTGTCATGCAGTGCTTTGTTGTGCTATTTTTCTTTTTCAGTGTTTTGGAAGGCTTTTGAGGACCAACCTGGGAAGTAAACTCCAGTAACAATCTCCACCCTGCACCCCCAAGGGAAAAAGCATTTTGAGGTTTTGCTTTATAGAAGTAAACTGGAGAGGCTTGCCAGGCCTTTGGGGTCATAGGGGTCCACGGAAGTGACCCACTGAGGGTATGGCACCTTACTTGATTTCTTATGGGCAGGGAGTGACTCCCGCCAGTGAGGAGAGGGACACTACTTTAATCAAGAACATTTGTGAAACTTGCACACAGGCTCAGGCCAGTCTTTGTACAAGAAGATTGACAAGGGGAGGATGGACCTAGGGAGGAAAGTTCAAGCTAAATCCAGGCAAACCCCTGGGAGTCTAAGCAGCCCAACACGTGGGCAAAATGCCACTCCCCCCGCCCCCCACTCCCCCCACCACCCTAAAGGCACTGGCCTCCACCAGAAGTTCTAGCCTCCTATGACCTCCTTCTGCCCTCACCCTTGAAACTGGGTCGCGCTGTGCAGAGGCCCAGAGCCTCTCCAGACTCCCTTCCCCATCAAATGAAGCCCATAAATAATATACTACAGTCCCCTCCACCGCTGTCCCCCACCTATTTCTCTGCCACCCACCATAGGACCCGGGACTGCATCCCAGGCTGGCTGCTCTCGAAGCAGAGGAGAAGGCGAAACCGTGAGAGTGGCAGCGGCAGCGGGCATACCCCTCCTCTGTCTTCTCCCCCGTCCCCGGGGCTCGTATCCCCCCCGTCCCCCCCCCCCCCCCCCCCCCCCCCCCCCCCCCCCCCCCCCCCCCCCGCCACCTCCCCCTCCCCGTCCCGGGGCGAAATGTATGGTTGACACCTGCAGCACGGGCGGCCGCCGGGCTTTCCCGACACAAGGCGCTGGTACCTGAGCCCTTGACTGGTAATGCACCATAAACAGCTCCTTTCAGGCCCTTTCAGATCCGGAGCTCGGAGGTCACCGCGTCTACAAACCCCTCTGTGTCCGCCACGTCTCCCGGCCCCGGGTGCCCGGGCCCCCAGCCGCGGAGCACGCCGGTCCGTGGGAATCCTAACACTTGTGCTCCTGAGGGACCGGCGGGGCGGGGTAGGGGGGATGAGACCACCCGGCCCTCCCCTAGCCCCGCCGCCTCCGCGCGCCCCCGCCAGCTCACAGAGAGCAGAGAGTGGAACGAATGGGTGCCTGCGTCCTCAGATGCTCGCGGAAATCAAATGATAAGTCGGGAGGGACCTCTACCTCCCCCTCGTAGCCAGCGCCCACTCGGCTCCCGAAAGTAGAATGCTGGCACCGGCCAGGACAGCGCCGCACCCCTCTCCTCTGCGCTGGGGCCTTGGGTTGCGAGAAACCGAAAGCCCCGCTTGCTGAAGAGCGATCCGGTTTCCTGGGAGGCCCCAGCTCAGCGCTCACCGCCCTTGAGAGACGATAGGTTTGGGGAGGGGAGTTGTACCTGTGGCGCAGGTGGCCCAGTGAATGAGACCGAGCCGGTGCTATCGGCAGATGGACGTGCTCTGGGTCAAAGCGGGCGCCAGGGTTGCTGCCGCGAAGGGCTTGTCACTGGCCATCTCCAAGGCCCACGTTTGGCCTCGAGCTCAGCGCACGCGGTCCTAAGATGGAGAGGCGGATAAAGAGAAAAGGTGTCTTCAGTATTTCCCCTAAACATTGTCCAACGTGTCCCTGAAATAGAGGAATGGCAGGATGTCTTGTAAGGGACAGAACACCCACAAACCAGGCAGCTACAGCCACTGTCTTTTGCCTACTACGCTGCCATCTGCCCGGCTAGTCTGGCAATGGAGAAAGAGAGGAAAAGGGGGCGCAGCATCCCAGAGCTGGCCGTGCCCCGGGACAGTGGGCGCCGCTGGCCGAGGTCGCCCAAGCCCGGCGGATGAGCCATCAGGACGTTAGACAGCCGGCAGGAGGGCCGCTGGAGGAAACGCGGGGCCCGGGGCCAGTGCTCTGGCGCCTCGCGCTCCTTCCCGGGGCCGCAGGGGACCGAGGTTACCTGGGGCGCGAGGCTTTGTCGGCCACGCTGGCTCTCCGCTGTCCCAGAACTAATTAAACGCCTCTTTTGGCGGAGGAAGCCTAGCGTTCGCCGAGGGTGGGGCGTGTGGGGGCGGCATGTGGGCACAGAATAATCAACCCCATTCTTGCGCGTCTACAAAACCCGCCGCGCAGCGAGAAGTGAACAGCGGCCTCCTGAATGGCGGTTTCAAAAGGCGACACCTGCAAGCTCGGCCGGTTGTGAATTGAATGGAGTCAAATGTGGCGCCCGCTCGTACCTGAGCCGCGAGCTATTAGTGTCAGGCGCGCCCGGTCGCCTGGGCGGGGAAGCGCGCGGCCTGGCCTCCCGAGCTGAATGCGACAAGCTGCGGCGCGGCCGCTCCATGGGAATGTCGCCACTTGTGCTGCTCGCTGTCGGGAGGGGGTGAGCTGCCCTTTCAGAGACAGACACAATTAGGCAAAATGCTCAATGAACATTATAAATGATGTGCGATCGCTCTGCAGATTGCCTGGCAAATCAAATTATATGGTCGCTCGCGGGCGATTTCCATGTGCTTTAAAAACTTAAACAGGTATTCGCCGATTTAAAAAAGGGAGGGGTGCGACTCAGGGATTCCGGAAAATACAACTGAAAGACTCAGTGTTGAATATTCACACGTCGCCTTTGTTAGAGACTGACTTCACAATGGGCTTGGGGAGGGGTGCGTTTGGACGAGACACATTTTTTACTGTCTTACATACTGCAGTGGAAGGCACCAGAAGTTTGCATTTATTACAATTCACAATTACAGTGGGACCCTTTTTTCTTTTAAGCCTAAAATTCTTCTCATAATGGATGACTTCAGAGCTACTGTCATTCTAATCAGATGGAACAAACATTCTAATCAGATGGAAGCTGGCTCGGGTGGGCTTGGGGAGGGGTTGGGGAGAGACCCGCGCTTCTCCCTGGCACTGATGCTAACCTTGGAGGGAGCTGGCTGGAGGAAGCCATTGCTCCGTGCTGCCCACAGTCTAGGCTCTGGGAGCAGGGCACCGCCCGGCGGCTCCCTGGCTGTCCATCGGCCTCCCCGCCGCCCTCCGCGCTCTGGGACGCGCAGCACTCTGACTGAGGGAGAGGAAGAAGCGCCCAGACCAGTGGGCCCAGGGCAGCGCCCGCAGCGGCATCCGCTCGGGCATCCCTCCTTCCGCCCCAGGTTGGCGCTGCGCTCCGCGGCTGGCGACTCCAGGAGAAGGGGCAGCTGGAGTCGCCCAGATTGCGCGGAACCCTGCGGAGGCCAGGAGCCGCGCCGCAGGCAAGGGGCTGTCACCCGGGAAGAGCAGAGTCGATTTTAGCTTCTAAAAAAGGAAGCAAGGAAGCGGCAGCAATCCGCTTCCACACGTCTCTGCCGACCTCCATCTCATTTTCGATTTCCTACTCTTTTGGTTTTCAGATAATTGGGCCGGAGGGAAGGATACAGAATTGTGGATCCTGGAGACAGTTGGCAAATATAAGTACTGCATCTTGCTGAGGAAAGACCAGCAGACAGGAAGGCTGGAAATTTGGGTGTGGGCTTCGCCCTTGTCACTGACTTACCGTTTTATCTTGGGCAAGCAGCTTAACCTCTCTGGCTCAATTTCCTCATCCATTTTTTCCCCTAAATTTTATTACTTTAGTTGGGAACGTAAATGGTTTTGGTCGATTGATATTGTTTTTCTGCTAGCCATTAAATCAAGAGCTATACACAAAACCCAGGGATTAAAAAGCTCTTAGAAAGACAAGAGCTAGAAAACCAGAGGCTTGAGCCCTCGAGCACTTGCCCCGCCTACCTTTCCCGCCCCGTCCTTACACAGCAGCCTCTGCTTGTTGGGACAGGAGCAAGGAATGCTCTTCCTAACAGCTTCCTCACGCAAAGAGGGGCTGGGAGTGACAAGAGCAGAACTCAGCCAACATACAGCCCATCCGGCAGTGTGTGTGTGTGTGTGTGTGTGTGCGCGCGCGCGCGCACGCGCGCACACGTCTGCACGCCTGGATGCCTGTATTTATAAGAGATCATGTCTGCAATAAATTGACCATTTTTATCTCTCGGTGTCATAAACTCTTCTTGTTGGTACCAGAGGCCACGCCATGAAAATCAACTTATAAAATACATTTTAAGAATTAGGAAGGTGCGTTTCGTTGACAGAGAACATTTTTTTATTGCAGTTACAGGCGTGAAAGTTTGGAGGGGTAAGTAAGGTTCCAAGACCCTAGACAAGCCAGGTGCGCTGGCCTTGGTGCTGAAGGTAAAGGCTGTGGCTCTGGAGACAACCTCCCTCAAATCAATGGCCGTTATGAAAGTCTGCTAAAAATGCGATCACACCCTCTTAATACCTCCCAGAGTATGTGGTATGTGTGTGTGTGTGTGTGTCTGTCTGTCTGTCTGTCTGTGTGAAATGGGAATAACATGTGAAAGCCACTAATGCAGTACCTGGAACATAAAGAGTCACTCAATAGCCCTCACCAGTGTGGCTCAGTTGGTTTGGCATCATCCCACAAAAAGAAAGGTTGCCAGTTGGATTCCTCATCAGGGCACACGCTTGGGAGTTGGGCTCAGTCCCAGGTCAGGGCCCTTGGGGGAGGCAACCGACTGATGTTTCTCTCTCACATAGATGTTTCTCTCCCTCTCTTTCTCCTTCTCTCCCCCTCTCTTTAAGATAAATGTAAAATAAGTAAAATATTTTTAAAAGTTGCTCAATAAATTTTAGTTAATTAAATGGATATTTGAGTGCCTTTCTTCAATTTCCTCCATAACTTACTGAAGTCAATGTGGGCAAGTTTTATTAACTAATTGTCTTATAATGTCTTAAAGGTAATCAAATTCTTCCCAGATTTCTTCCCACAATTTGGTTTAAACATTAGTTTGAAAAAGTTTGGACAGAGCAAGATTTATCAGAGCCAAGAGCTGTTCACCAAAACTCTGCTTCTTAATGTATTTAGCTTCTGTACCATTTCTGGGCCCAGAACAGGGTGATTCTATATCAGGAAAAAAGATGAGGACTGGGACAGAGTGATCTTGAAAAGGCACATCTGCTTTTAATGAACCTGTTCTGAGGCCTCTGAGGAGATTCTGTTGGCACTTGGTTAAATGAGTAATTAGGCTTCATGCATGTCATTTGTGGGGAGCATTTCCCTTGGGTTAAAACACAGTCCGAAGACCAAGGATCACTATTTCTGTTCACTTTTCTGTCATAATATCGTAACAAAAACTTATTTCCACAACCTGCTCATTCAAAATAGGTATCAAGTAGCATGTGCAAATCTGTGCACTTAACAAGATAAGAAAATAAGTACATAAGGATATTTGGGTTAAACATAACAAAATAAGATGTAACTGGAATTAAGTTCTGTATACTTGCTGGAGATGGTCTGAAAGTCTTTGCTCCAACTCCCAGTGGCCAATTCAATAGGCAAACACAATGCATGTCATGATTCAGAGTATGAGATATAAGTAAACTGGTTTCTCACAGAAAAACAACTTTATATGTACTAAATGCTGAAAGGAATTTCTTCCACGTGTTCCCATAAAATGATGTCTTGCAGAGTGATCTTAACAATGTCCCCAAAGCAAATAGATTTGAGCTGTGTAAGCTGGTTCATATTTGGGTCACTAAGTGTAGCTCTACAATGTCCTCTGAGTGAGAGTAAAACTGCTGAGAAAGGACCTGACAAATGCCATATTTCCCACACTCCTGATGGGATGTTGGACTCTGGGTGCTGAGGAGAAACCATCCTGGAAGCCCTTATACTCCAGTTGTTGCAGCTTCTCAAAGATTTGCAGAAATATTCTGGGTACCCAAACTGGTATCTAAGGGAAGAAAAGAGGTGTTACCCTGTGTTGAAACCATCAAAGCCATCTCTGGGCCAGTGCTCCAGCTTTAATGCCTATGAAAGTATCTGTTAAAACTTTACATCCCTAAGCCCCAGAGATTTCGCCCACTAGTCTGGGATATATATATGTATATGTATTTTCTACCATATGATATATGCAGACTTGCTGAATATATATTTATAAGTTTGTTACAAATATATGCACTGACATCTATATATTTACAAGCAACTCAGGTATGCAATGAGATCACCAAAATTGTTTGCTTTTCCTGTTGGATAGAGCAGCTGTGTGGAACTGTGTAATTGAGTCCTGACCCATAGAATGTAGGCAAAAATGACATACATCACTTCCAGCATTGGTTCCTAAAAGCACTCATTGGCTTTTTCCACCTCCTGTTATCTGCTAGGGGATAACTCTTATCTCTCTCTTATCTCTGGTAACTCTTTCCTTCCTTTTCTTTAGAATGTTGCCTCCTAAATCTGAATCCTTAAGCCCTATGATTTCATCTGCTTTTGGAATATTATGCAAATGGAATCACAGAACATTCCTTTGTGTCTGCTTTCTTTTATTCAACACTATAAATGGGAGACATATCCATGCTGTTGCATGTAGCAACATTCATTCATTGTATAAACACACCACTTAAAAACATTCTCTCATAGATGTTTCCCATTTGGGCTGTTATGAATAATGTTATATTGAGCAGTCTTGTACAGGTCTTGTAGTGTACCTGTGAAGACATTTCTTTGAGTATAAACCTAGAAGTGGAATTTCTGGGTCATAAGATATGCATGCCTTTAACCTCAGTTGATAATACCAAACTTTCTTCCCTATTGGTTCTAACAGTTTACACTCCTGGGAGCAGGAGGCATGTACTTTAACCCTTTTTGGAGTGGAAGCCTATGGTCCATGAAAAGAGATCCCAGGGAATTTGTTTTCCACTCTTCCTTCCCAGGGACAGACTGGGGCAAACTTCTGTATCAGATTATGGGGTCTCCAAGGTTTACAACAGATGTCACCATTGCTGAGCAGATCAGACTCCAAGCTGACCTTGAAGTGAATCTACTGATACAGTGAAAAAAGTGTGCCACTCACAGAGCTGAGAGGCACCCAGCAATAACACTTGGGCGAAAGGAGTTAGGTACTGAGGAATAATGTTCTGGGTCTAAAAGGATCACACAAATAAAATGTTTTTTAGTGTTCCTCAATCCAGGGCCTTTATGAAGCCATAGAGGTGATAATGGGGTTTCACCAAGTATTTTAAATATTAAATAAAAACTTAGAGAACTCAAGCATTTACTGAAGATTGGACTAAGAGAGATTGCTAAAGCTTCCTGGCTTTGTTTTTGCCTGGAATTCTATGAACTCATTATGAGAGCTCTGGCTACTTCAGGCAAATCACAAGCTCTGATGAATAAAAACAAGGAAGTTGGCTAAAAAAATTAACACTTGCATAATCTCTTAAGCCTTGGGGCCAGGGGTCTGTGGTGACTAAGAGGTTGGGAAGCACAGAAGGGCTTATGAGGCAGAGTATGGATGCTCTGGACAACCCCTGAACATTCCCACAACCGCCGGCTCCACCCACTCCTTGGTCACTCTGCCTTCCGAGCTCAGACTCTTATTGAGGGTTTTATGTGTGACGATGACTTGTACCCATGTTTGCAGGGCATAGGGGCTTAGCCTGTTCCATCAGGGTACCTGAGACAGCATGTGTGCCACCTCTGCGAGAGACACGTCTTGAGAGGCAGAATAATGTCAGCAGATTATGAGCAGAAAGACCCTGTACGTGTTTTCTGTGGCTGCCATAGCGAATGACCACAAACTTGATGTTTAACAATACCAATTTATTGTCTCACAGTTTGGACATTGAAAGACGGGTACGGGTCCCCCTGGACTAAAATCAGTGTCAGCAGGACTCCTTCCTTTCTGGGGGCTCTAGGGAGAATCTGCTTCCTTGCTTTTCCATCTTCTGGAGGCTGCCTGCATTTCTTGGTTTATGGCCTCTCCCTCCATCCTCAAAGCCAGCAGCACTACATCTCTCTGCCATTTTTCCTTAGTCACACCTCCTTCCATCTTCTGCCCCCTGCTTCTGTTTCTAAGGACATTGTGATCTTATGGATCACCAATATCATCCAGGATAATCTTAAAATCAGCAGATTAACAACCCTAATTCCATCAGCAACCTTAATTCTCCTTTGCCACAGAACCTAGCACAGTCACATGTTCCAGATTTTAGGGTGTGGGTATATTCAGAGCACCATTATTCGGCCTCCTGCAGACCCTTTGTAACAAGTGGTTGGTAGCTGGGCCATGGGACTGCAAAAGGAGGACGCCCTGGGTGGAAGCAGGAGAGTATGGGAGGCGGAGTGGGGAAGTATGAAATGGCCCCCTCCTGCTTCCTTGTGGTGAGGTGGAGTGCACAGGAGGGTGAGAGGGCCTTGTAAATGATGTGACTGCATTGTAATCCTGGAGGTAACATCCTTGGGTTTATTGAAGTATGTGTCAACTTTCCAGGTGTGTTTGGCCACCTGCTGACTTATTGCTGATACACTGACTCGCTAGTGGTACAGCTCATCCTTCCTTCTTCCCTTGCATTTCAAAAGGCCTGTATTCTCAATGTTGCCAGGAGGGAGGAAGGACTAGAAAGACCAGATGCAGGGACTAAACATACTAAAAATCAACAGTGAAACTTTTATGTGCCAGATATCAGGCATAAATACTTCATATGCATTGTCTTAATCTTTGCAAAGTAGATATGGTTATAATTACATCAATGTAAAGATGAAGAAAAGAGACACATAGCTCGTGCCCTTGGCCATTACAATCCCACAGTGATGCCCAAGCAGGGAAGTCCAGGAAGAGCTGGGCACATCTGGGTCTTTTCTCATGAATGCCTGTCATTCTGAAGGAGGTTGCTTTTGGGTTGTACTTTCTCAGCTTTTGCTAATAATGCCATGATGTATGGCTGTCTATGCCTTCTCCCCGCCAGCCTGGCTAATGGAGGCAAGAAGTCGTTACATTTGTAATTGGGCAAATTAAAGATCCCAGTTCCCAGGAGTGCATGGCAGACTTGCCCTCGGTGCCACCTGGCCCCTTTGAGGTCACAGCAATGCTGAGAGGGGCGGGGGTTGGGGCTGACCAAAGGATTTAGGTCTCCTTTGTCCCCAAACTCCCTTGTTTGGGTGGGGTCACATCTGCTGTGGGGGACGGCTGTCTGGTAATGAGGCCTGTGGCATGGCGTTTCTGCTCCCTGGCCTCATTGGCACAGGACCAGCCTTTCTTGCTGGGTGCAAGCCCCCTGCCCTCTTCATGGAAGAGGCTGGTCAGAGCTCTGGGAAGTGGGTTTCCAGACCTGCAGGCTGATCTTTATTTACCACCGTGGTTCTTGCTGGTCTCTCCCTCTGGAACACCCACACAAGAAGCTAAGGAGCCTGCCTGCCACCCACCCTAGTATCCAAGTTTCTACTGTTTCAAATTTCACATGATTTCCTGTGTGTATCGTTAGCTTCCAATGAAGTTTCTAGAAGACAAATACCCTTTTCATTCTCTGGTTCTCTCATTCACCCGAGTGCTGTGATGTAGGAGGTGCGCCAACAACTGCTGGGGTCTGGGTTTGTGTGTGTGGCCAGGTTTCAGCAGCGCTTAAGCTGTTTAAACTGATTTCTGACATATGTGGGGTAGAAATAATAAAAAGATCAGCAACCTCTGAGCAATGCATATAAATATAAAATACAATGCTTTTTCTGCTTTATGAAAAAACTATTTCCCCTACCTAAATTTTACCCTCTGAAACAAAGATTTATGTCAGCAAATTTGGTTAGCTGTTGTATTGGTAAATCTTCTACCTCTTGAAAATGTAGTATGTTTTCTCCTTCCTAAAAATGAGAATTGTTTAAGTAATCCTGTTTTGTTTCCGTCAGGGAGCTCAAAGGCAAACTCATGACCGACTCAGGGCCAGGACAGCAAGTCCTTCCGTGACTCAAGCTTTCCATTCTGTGCTCATATTCTTTTTGGTGAGGGGTGTGGGGCAAGTGAAGAAAAGTAAAGCTGACATTTAGGAGGTGAGACTGGCTTACTGACAAGAAAGCATAATTGGGAGACATTTTAAAAATATCTTAACCTGCTATGATTTTGATTTTCTTCTTTTCTAACCCATTTGGTTCCCAACCACCCCACTCCCTTTTTCACTGGTGTCCACAGGGGGCTGGCAATGGGGCTGCAGGGCTGACTACCCCCAGGCCCACCCACCACCGCCAACAGCCCTGCACTGAGGGGACTTCGTGCTCCAATCTGGGCAGCACCCTCTCACTCAGACCCTGGTGGGGGCCCCAGCAGGGACGTGAGCCACATCAGTGAGTCTGGCCACCTGAGGCCAGAAGACGCCTCTGACATGGAAGCCTTAGCAATAACTGCCTTTAAGATTTCCATTTTTCCTGTTTATTTTCCCCCCAGTGAGTTTGAGCTGTGCACATTGTTTAGTTGGCTCTGTTTTCCAGAGCACTTCAATGCTCATGACAATCCCCAGAAGTTCCCCTGGGAGAGGACCACCTTCGCCCAGTGTACTTCACAGACCTGGCAGACGTTTGTTCGTAATGAGTTTAGGACGTGCTGAAATCCGTACCCCTCCCCTGGCAGCTCCATCAAGCCACGCTGCCCATCCTGTACTCTGGCAGCAGGTCCTCAAAGTCTATAAGCTGGATGTTACCTGGGGCTCTGACACATTCCATCCTGTTAGTGTGAGCCCTTTGTTCTGGCTGCTTGTGATTTTTATTAGCTTCACTGAGGGTTAATTAACATTTAAACATTTTGATTTTTACATTTAAGTGACTATATATATGTACAGTCACTTATTTAAAATGTGCAATTCAATGGCTTTTGGTATATTTGGTATACTCACTGTACACTATATCCATCACCATAATCGATTTTAGAACACTTTCATTATCTCCCAAAGCAACTCCACACCCACCAGCTGTCACCCCAGCTCTGGGCAACCATTAATCCGCTTTCTATTTCTATAGACTTGTCTATTCTGGACATTCTGTATAATTAGAATCATGTAATATGTGATCCTATGCTACTGGTTTCTTTTACTTAGCTCATTGTTTTCAATGCTCATTCATATTATAGACATATTAGTACTTTACTCTTTTTCTTCCCCAAATAATATTCCATTATACAGCTATATCACATCAGTTGGTTGACATTTCGGTTGTTTTCACATTTTTGCTATTACAAGTAATACTACTATGAACATTTGTGTACAAGTTTTTGTGTGGACATAAGTTTTTGTTTCTCTTGGGTCATGCCTAGGAGTAGAACATGGGCACTCTATGTCTAAACAGTTGAGGAAATACCAGACTGTTTGCCAAAGTGGCAGCACCATTGCCCATTCCTGCCAATCATGTGTGAGGGTACCCATTGCCCCACACCCTCGCTAACTCTTGTTGTGACCGTCTTTTTGGTGATAGCTGTCCTAATGGTGCAGAGAGAGGCCTTACTTTGGCTTCGATGTGCATTTCTCTGGTGGCTAATGATGTTGAGAACTTTTCATGAACTTATTGGCCACTTGCATGTATTCTATGAAAAAACAACTATTCAGATAGTTTGCCAATTAAAAAACAACTTGAGTTACTTGTCTTTTTATAATCAAGCTGTAATATCTCTTTATACATTCTAGATTCCAGTCCTTTTACACAATGTGCAAAGATTTTCTCCCATTTTGTAGGTTGTTCTCTTTACTTTGTTGGTAGTGTCCTTGGAAACACATAGTTTTTAATTTTGATGATGTTCAGTTTATGTTTCCTTTTGTTGCTTGTGTTTTTGGTGTCATATCTAAGAAACCATCGCCTAAGGTCATGAATTTTTAGAAAATCCTCATCTATCATTCAATATAATATTTTTATCTTTTCTATACTGGTGTCATCCCCTAATTTAATGAGCAGATAACTAATGATTAATAGAGTGCTGACAGGCAGAGGCTTGAGTACAGAGTGTGGTGGACGCAGCTCACCTTCCACCAAAATCTCCTTTTGCTTTTTCCCATGGCAATGGACATGTGGCTGTGCGCACAGCCATCCAGTGAGACCTGATTTCCCAGGAGTTACATGTGACTATGTGACCAAGTTCTCTGCAAAGGCAGGGCCAGTGTGGTTTATTTGGTTGGAGTATCATCCTGTACACCAAAAGTCTGGGTGTTCGATTCCCAGTCAGGGCATGTATGGGAGGCAACCAATCGATGTTTCTCACATCAATGTTTCTCTCTCTCTCTCTTTCCTCCTGTCTCTCTAAAAGTAATAAACATGTTTTTAAAAAATTTTAAAAGATGCAAGTGTGCCTCCCCCATGCTTGCTTCTACTTTCCTTCTGGTTGTCACCTGGACGTAGTGTGGTCCAGCCCCAACCACAAAGAGGACAACGCTATTGGGAATGGCAGGGCCTAGAATGGAAGAGCCCAGGTCCCTGGATGACTACATGGAGCAGAGCGGCTCATGGGCTCAGAACATTCACACCAGAATATTATATGAGTCAGAAATAAACGGTTTTCTTATCTTTAAGCCACTGTATTTGGGGTCGGGAGTGTCTTGTTACCACAGCTTCGCCTTTTGCTTTACTTAAGACCTGAGGTGAGTTGCATGTTACTGTAGCCACAGTCTCCTCAGGGGTGAAGCAGCTGGCATCCTTAGCCCAGTCATGAGCAGGTGCAGGTCTGCAAAGCTGTTCTCTCTCATTCCCAGGCTGCTGCTTTATCAACCAGCAGCTGAGTGTGCTGCCCCTCACATCACTGTCCCAGGCCTCAAAACCAAGTCTCAGCCTATGCCATGCATGCCTTGGGGGTGCTACTTAGTCCTCCTCAATCACCTCGGTTTTCTCAACTCAAAAATGTAGATAATGGTTGTACTTATTACTTATTTTATTGGGCATTTCTGAGGATTAAGTATTAATATCATCTCAGAGGGGTATCCAACTTTTGGCATCTCTGGGCCACCCTGGAAGAAGAGTTGTCTTGGGCCACACGTTAAATACATAAACACTAATGAAAAAAAATCTCATATTTTAAGTGAATTTACGACTTTGTGTTGGGCCACATGCGGCCCATGGGCCACAGGTGGGACACCCCTAGTGCTGCTTAGATGAGGCTTATAGTAAATGCGTGCTCTTAGTTCTTATTGTTTCGCACCTTGTTTATAAAGCTATTATTTATTTCATAAATGCTGAGTAACTCTTAGTATATGCCTTGCATTTTGCTGGATTCTGGTGCTATGTAGAAAATGAAGACAAAATCCTTTCTTCAAGGAGCTGACAGTTTAACGAGGAAATTAGATTTAAAAATTACATAATGGAATTGGAGCTATAATATAATACAAACAAAATGGGCAGATCTCAGAAGAAGGACCCACTGGCCTCAGCTGTTGGTTGAAAAGGTGAGGGTGGGTGTTAAGAGCTTGGCTGAAATTCAAGCACGCCTTCTCCCAGCTCTCCTGGCCCGCAGAACACCTGGCCACGGCCAGTGCCAGCAGGAGAACGCTGCTGTCGTGGACGGTCTCGTAGCTCTGAAGCTAGAGAGAAGCAGGAAACGTGTGTTTGTCTAGGCGATTCCTAATGTAGAGCTAACCCATACGGCAGTGTAAGAAGATAATTCACTCTTGGGTAAATTGTTTACAATTACAAAGCGTCCTCTCATCTCCCAGCCCACCCCCCAGCCCACCAATATACTTGCCTGGATTTATTCCTCATCATGCATCCACAATGTTAATTTTTTCCTAAGACAAGATTTTGAAAAGTGATTCTATTCTCTATTAAGAGAGTGGAGAATCTTCACACGGATGCTACAACAGTATTTGTTTAAAGTCTGTGGGTTGTTAAGTAAGAAAATACAGAATATGGATGGACTTCGACCAAGATGGAGGCATAGGTAGACACGCTGTGCCTCCTCGCACAACCAAAAGAAGGACAACAACAAATTTTAAAACAAAAAACAACCAGAACTGACAGAAAATTGAACCATATGGAAGTCCGACAACCAAGAAACTAAGAAACATACATCCAGACCGGTAGGAGGGGCGGAGAGGACTCACGTGGTTGGGCGGTGGCTGGCGGATCCAGGAAAGGCGCGGCTGGCCGGGAGAGGTGGCAGCTGCGGACTGGGCGTCCCACTCCCTAGTGAGGATAAACTGGGAGGAACAACTGGGGAGCGAGACAGACCCCGCAACCCAGGGTCCCAGCACAGGGAAATAAAGCCTCAAAGCCTCTGATTGAAAACTCCTGTGGGGGATGAGTCGGCGGCAGCGGGAGAAACTCCCAGCCTCACAGGAGAGCTCGTCGGAGAGACCCACAGGGTCCTAGAGCGTACGTAGGCCCTCCCCCCAGGAATCAGCACCAGAACCAGCACCAGAAGGGCCCAATTTGACTGTGGGTAGCGCGGAAAGTGACTGGGAACCAGCAGAGAGCGGAGCAACCGCCATTGTTCTCTCTCGGTCCCCTCCCCCACAAATAGCGTCACTACGAAGTGACATGGCAGCCCCGTCCTGGTGAACACCTACGGCTCTGCCCCTTACTACGTAACAGGTGTGCCAAGACAACAAAAATGGCCCAAATGAAAGAACAGATCAAAGCTCCAGAAAAAATACAACTAAGTGACCAAGAAATAGCCAACCTATCAGATGCACAGTTCAAAACACTGGTAATCAGGATGCTCACAGAATTGGTTGAATTTGGTCACAAATTAGATGAATAAATGAAGGCTATGATAAGGGAAATGAAGGAAAATATACAGGGAACCAACAGGGATGGGAAGAAAAACAGGACTCAAATCAATGGTGTGGACCAGAAGAAAGAAAGAAACATTCAAGCACAACACAATGAAGAAACAAGAATTCAAAAAAAAAAAAAATGAGGAGAGGCTTAGGAACCTCCAGGATGTCTTGAAACGTTCCAACATCCGAATCATAGGGGTGCCAGAAGAAGAGGAACAGAAAGAAATTGAAAACTTATTTGAACAAATAATGAAGGAGAACTTCTCTACTTTGGCCAAGGAAATAGACTTCCAGGGGGTCCAGGAAGCTCAGAGAGTCCCGAAGAGGTTGGACCCAAGGAGGAACACACCAAGGCACATCATAATTGCATTACCCAAAATGAAAGATAAAGAGAGAATCTTAAAAGCAGCAAGAGAAAAAGAGACAGTAACCTACAAAGGAGTGCCCATCAGACTGTCAGCTGATTTCTCAAAAGAAACCTTACAGGCAAGAAGGGGCTGGCAAGAAGTATTCCAAGTCATGAAA
>VMDR010018045.1:0-19535 GCA_007922815.1 Macrotus californicus | reverse complement strand
CCATGAATAAAATTATTGGCTTATAGATGCCAATGTAAGGGCTAATATGAAATGTGAGAGTAAAGTAAGTTGCATATACAATGAGGAATGGAGATGCTGCTTTATGGATATATAGCAACATGTGCCTTCAATGCAGCATTCTGTTTACTGGAAATAAGAAGAGATGAAGCACCCCCTAGTGGTACTCGCTGATATAATTCAATGGCAGGAAAAAATTCTAAAGTTCCTTGCTTACCTTGGGACAGTGTTTAAAAGATACTCAACCCTGTTTTTGATGTCACTGATGTTTTTAGACCCTTGGTTATGACGCTGTATTTGAAATTTTTGAATGCAGGCACAACAGCTGTGACTTTTTAAGCCAAACCCAGCAGCAGTGGGTAGCTTTATTTTATACAGGAAAAACAAACCTTTTCATGTTAATATATTAAAAAAAATAACAAAACCCAAACTGGATGAAATTTTCTCAAAGCAGATTTCATCAGCACTATGTAAGCAACTTACAAGCATAAAGGTGCCCTGTACATTATGAATTAAATTGGTTGTAATCTAGCGTCTTCCAACTTTCTTATCCATGTAAAAAACAAATATTTAAAACACAACTTGGTACTGAGCATTTAACTGTGGGGAGGGGTGTGGGGAAAGGCAGGGAGGGACTAGAAAAGTGAACAAGTGTGGTGTGATGGGGGGGTCAGGGGAGGCTGTGGGGAGCCACACCGAACACCTCATCAAGGTCCCAGGGAAGAGGGGGCCTAGAGGAGGAAAAAACATACAAAGGCCATGAGTTAGAGCTGACCTGACAAATTGTTTTTGCTGTCTTGATTTATTCTAGCCTCACAAAAGGAAGGTGGTAATAAACTGTTGCTTGGATTAAAAATAAATTCCTCTAAAGAAGGGAAAACAACTCTTCATTGTGAATTTGCTGATTACTCTACTATTTGTACTTATAATGGGAATATCGATGCGATTTTTTCTGAGAACTGTGATGTCAGCACCTCTCAGCACAATGAGTCATTTTTCACTAAAGACTTTTCCAAGTGTTTACTTAACCTTGTGTTCAGAATGGCCACCCTTTTATTCTCCAAGGGTGATTGATAATTTATGCCATGTGAATAGAGAAGGCCTGATTTAGTCCATAAGGCAGTTGCCAGAAAGCTAAATTTTAAGCGTGCAGAATGATCTCAGCTTAGGTTTAATGGAAATGAAAGCAATTAGTTTACACTTTTATGGGTAAGCGTGATTGGTGGACACATAGGAACTTGGTGGAATTTTCGGAACCAACAGCTCGCCACTTAGAACGCTAGTTTAGCTCTACAAATACCTGTGCCTCACAACAGACCGAAGCTGTGCTGTTCACCTTTCCCTCTTTCCAGAGGTATAGTCACCTAGAGAGCAGCAACTTGAGAAACACCTACAGTAAGCTAGCAAAGTAGATATACACATTTGTAATTAATACAATTTTTTACTCAATTAATCAAAGAGAAACCTTCAAAGAATTATGTTAGCTTTACTTAGATGATGACTAATAAAATAAAAAAATTGAATTTCAAACATGGAACAAATAATTTGGCAATTATATATTTGTTTATACTTATTTCTTATAATCATGCGTCAGAGTTCATAATTCTTTTAGGTTGCAAGTGTAGCAAGTGAGGAATAGCTTTGTTCAGGGCAGTTTGGGTAGTGTTAGATTAGGTCTAAGGAAGGTTTATATTCTATGCATTCTTTTGGTTGCAAGTGAAGAAATCCAAATCTGCCTTATTCAAACAAAAAGTAGATTTATTGGCCCGTGTGACTGGAGTGAGGAACTGGCACCAGGTACAGCTAGCTCCAAGTACAAACAAAATAATTATTCTTCTGTCCCCCTCTCCTCACCCACCCCTTCGCTTTCTCTGTGTTGGTTTGGGGAGGGCACACAACCCTAGACCCACCCCCCAGCCCCTGGAAATATCTGGGTTCTTGCTACTCACAGTGTTTTGCACAGATCAACAGCAAAGGCATCATCTGTGAACTTGTTAGAAATGTAGATGCTCAGGCACACCCACACCTATAGAATCAGAATCGGCACATCGAAAGATCCCTGATTGATTGGTGGGCACATTAAAATTTGAGAGCGTCCACAGGGAACCACTGTGGCTAGGGAAAGGGGTTGTTATAATTAACTGGGGCGGGGTCTTATTGGCATTAGAAGGAATATATAGGGAGATGGGAAGGTGATGGGCTGCCCCATGAGAATCACATGACTGGGTGAGAGAATGTGATCCAGAAGAAGTGTAAGGATGGACAATGAAAACCAATTCATTATCGCCGCAACCGACAAGTTATCGTTTTGGTCCGAAGGGAATGTTTAGGATCAGTCTTATTTCTCTGAAAATACTAAAAACAAATTGGGGACTCCTAAGATTGTTTCTAGTGGAAAGATGCTGGAAAGGAGAGAGTACCTGTGTAGATATTTTTATATTATACAGATCTGTTTCTACCAAGGTCTCCTTTACAAGATAAACATGTGAGTTTCAGAGTTAAATAAACAAGTGTATCAACTTCATAACTTTATCTGAGAATATTATTTCTCTAATAGACTTCTGTCATTTTTTTTTGGCTGCCTCACATATGGCTCCAATTTATTGTGTTTGGGGAATTCCTTGTTTTATGTGACCTGCTGGGAGGCATAGCCCACCTTCCGCTATATGAAGAAAATACCAAGTACTTGCTTTCCCAGGCTTCCCTGCAGCTGGAAATGTAGGCATCTGGCTTAAATTCTGTCCATTGGATGTTTCTGCCCTAGAAACTGAATCAGTAGCTACAGAAACCAGAATTGCTCTTTAGCACAGATAGTGGCTGCGATAAAATTAAATTTTCTGGTCTATGGTGGAAGCAACACAAGCTATAGCCTGAAGTACTTCTTGGCAGTGGTGATGGCATCTGCAATAGGCTAATTCAGGGCTTTAATTTTGCATGATGGCTATTTCTGTGCAGCTCTGAGCCTTGTATGCACCCTTCTTAGAAAATAATAACTGCTGCTGAAATTAGCCAGAGCCAGTTCATGCTTGTCCCCAGGATCGCTTGTGATCTGTGCAGCCACACCGGACTCTGTGCTTAGAACGGCCCCTGCACTTGGCTGCGTGCTCAGCTGTCACTGTTTTGAAATTCCTAACAGTTTTTAACAAGGGGGTCTGCATTTTTATTTTGTACTGGGCCACACAAATTGTGTATCTGGTCTTGCTGTATCTAACGATGATGACTGATAATATATCTTTTTCTCAAATACAAATTAGTCAGATCAGGGTGCATGGATTGGCTAAGAAGAAATCAGGAATGAAGAGATGTATTCCCATACACCATTTTCTTGGGCAATTATAATCTTTCCATGTGCTACTGTTATTTGTGCATCCATATTGTGTTTTCTATTACACTGGGAATTTCTGAGAGTATAAATCATGTTTCCACAGCATCATACCACCTTCTAACATCTGTTTATCGATGAATGTGTAAGTTGAACAGCTTGTTTTTAATTATTTAATCTCATTTGATCCTCATCTAAGCCCTGGAGGTGTTGTTATTATTATTACTATTATTATCATTATACACTTATTGCTGAAGGACTGTAGCTCAGGGAGGTCATATGCTAAGTCCACTCCTTCCATTATAATGCAGTTAGGGTTAAAATGCCGGGTGATGTGAATAGCTCCTCTTTCTGTGTGCTTCTAAGCACTTTCTAAGGTGTTTCTACAGTCATCTCAAGAATGAGGATGCCCATTGCACAGATGAAGATGTTTTAGAGATTTTGACAGACTGCTCAAAATACAGACATAATAATGAATGGACTCAAAGTTTGATCCAAGGCTGCATGGAATTTTCTATAGTGGTGGTAAAAAGAAAAATTGAGGTACCTACACAGCCAAACTGTTGTGGTTTACATTCCTAAAGATGTTTGAAAATGGTATGTTTATGATAACAATTTTTCTTAAGACAGGAGGGAGGACAAGAAGATACTACCTGCTTCTTTTTATCTCTACAATTTTATTTATTTTGAAAATGTTTCTTCATGTGCAATCTGGCCGCCACTAACTCTCTACGAACATAGTCTGATAACACAAATGTCTTTGAAAACATAACCAGCAGGTACACTCAGTATCTTGAGAGCTCATGGCAATAAAAATAATTATAAGAGTTATATACACAAGTCAGGTTGCTCAAGTATTTAAACAAATATTTGATTATCTCATTAGCTCTAAAACAAATATTTCCAATTAACGATTAAAAAAATTTCTGTTTGGCAAAACACTAATTTTTTTGGAAGAAAGTGAGATTTATGTTGGAAGGAAATACCCTGATGAAATATCAATTTTCTGACATTAAATATAATTTGAAACCTGCCATGTAATGTTTATACAATATGACTATAATGCATTTATTCTCCACATAGAAAACTGACATAGAAAATTGGCTAGTTTCAAAGTTCCTTCATAAAAATATTTTTATTCTGTTGCCATGTGATGATATTCTCTAATCTTTTGAAATGAAATAATTTTGTTTTGTTAAGAAATGTGATCTCTGAGGAAAGCACCCTTTTGAAATTTGAACACTTATTAGACATTTAATAATATTAAGACATCGATCTCATTTTTAAGGAGTGAAACAGTAACTTTTTAAGCTGATCATTTTTCTGATGTTCTTACTACAGAAAAATCTAGCAAAAGACTTTGGGATATTAAGCAAAACTTGCTCATGAATAAAAACCAACACCTTCCATTATGGAAAGAGGGGAGTAATTGTCTCACTCAGCTACAAAATCAAAGGATGGAAAAGTGCCCGCCTTCAGAAGAAATTTGATCACCACCTGTCTTTCTTTTGCTTCCTCCTACAGACAATTTTGGTTACAAGTCCTGGAGTGGATCAGGAATCTGGTCGGTAAGTTCGGGATGATGTCAGCACAGCATCATTTCACCCAGGACCTCTGCCCAGGGCCGGCCTCATCGGTATGTGACCTGTGCTGTCTCACGGGGCCCCACACTCGGCAGGACCTGTGCTTCTCTTTCTTTCGATGCTGTGCTTTTGTTGTCTTGATATTCTCCATAATTTTTAGACAAGAAACCCTGTTTTTCCTTTTGCACTTGGCCCTACCCTGTCTAGAAGCTATGTGGCCACTCCAGCCTCGGATGCTGCTAAACATGTTTAGCAACTTCTAAGTGGAAATTCCAAGCTAATACCCAAACCACTCCTGACGTTTCTCTCTCATGTTTTGCTCTTTTTTTTTTTTTATCAGTTCCCAAAGTGTGTCTAAAAATTACCTACATCCTGACCTCTTGTCTTTTTTTCCTGGTAAAAGGTAATCCTTTCATTTGGGCTATGGAAGCCTTATCTTATCTTATGTTCTCCAAAACCCTGTTCCATCAATTTTTCTCCTCTTCTAGGTCTTCAGCCTTTCTCTCATCGTTGCTTCATTCTCCTCAACACACAAACACAGGCCTTACGAGAGCAGCCCTCTTGCTGGGCAAACCGGTTTAACTCCCAGGCACCTCCCACCGTGTCCACTCGTCCAGTGGAAACAAATCCTTGCTGGGCTGAAAGGCGCAGCTGGAGCTCCCCTCTGCATTGGTTAAGGGTGTGCCTGGAACCCAGCACATTCCTCTGTTCCAGCTCTGCTATTTACTAGCTGAGTGGCCTTGAGCAAGTTACTGACCCTCACTGGGCCTCTGCTTACGTATGAAACACGAGGATCACACCAATCCCTTCTTCAAGGAGTTTTTGGAAGAGTAAAATTAAATGTGTTGAGAACAGTGCATGGCACATAGTAAGTACTTCTCAAGGCTTCTAATAACTACTCTGCCTTTCTTCAGCTCCACTCTCTCTCCCCTGGCCCTCTCTTCACATTAAAGAGTGATATGTTGGAAAAAACAGAATATTGTTCTGCTTGTCTAAGAATGCATTAGACATTTGGAAATAAGTGGAAAAGAACAGGCATCATGTCCTTTCAGTGTCAGAACTTTTGTGTTCAGCTGTGGTTTTTTTGTTGTCAAATCTTGAAAATAAGAGAGAGACCATTCAGTATCCTGCACCCTCCTCTTACAAGTCATCACTAAATGAAAACTAAAGCCTTCTGTTAAAAGCACTGCCAAGTCAGTGCTTCGCATAGTTAGCATTCTTCAGCAGAATGCTTGGGAATTGCTTTATGTATGTATCACCAAAGGGATATTCTTTTGATCCTCTGTCCCTTTGGACTCCCCCAAAAGACCATAAAGGTACTGACTCCTTAGCATCAAAAACTGAAATATCAAGTTTTTTCAAATTCCTGTTCTACCACCAAATAAAATCCAGATTCACTGAGTCTCTTGCTGAAGTAGTACTTATTGAACTTTTTTTTTTTTTGAGAAATATTGTGTTCCTTGGGGGAAGTCTTCAGAAACATTGTCTAATACAGTTTAATGTTATCAAAATCAATTCAGTAATCCAAGTGAGAAAACTAGGCTGTATCTATATTCTACAAGGCATCCCTATCCCTTATTCCTTCACCATGCCTTTTATCATCACATTTCACTAGTTTTTGTTCCCAATCTTTCACACCTACACCCTTGTCCTAATTTCAGCTTAAGGAATTTCCTATCTCAGTGGCTCACAACCTTAGTAGTACATTTGAATCTCTCTGACCCTAAACAAATATATTTATTTTTTTCCAGGCCCACCCTAGCCCAACAGAACCAGAACCTCTGGGGATAAGGCCCAATCACTATTTCTAAAAAGTTTCCAGTTTGTCCTGACACTCATCCATGGCTGAGGACTTTCCAGGTAATGAGGGGACTGCCTGGCAGTTCTCACTGGGTGTGCTGCTTCTCTTCTAATGGACTCCAATCTGCTTACATTCTTTCATGGTTTCCTTTCCTTATCGGTTAAAATCTAAACTTCTTGGGTTGGCAAACAAAACCCTTCATGGTTCCACTAAAGCCATCTTCACACTCACCATCCCATCAGCTGCACCATATACTTTTACATCAGAATGTTCACAGTTTTCCTCAGCACCAACTCGTTAAGTCTCTGGCTCTTTTTATTTTGTTTCCTCGACCTGGGATGCCCAGGAGATTGTTCCTTATTTTAAAGCTTCCACCCTTGATAAATGTGTTCCCTTTGCTGGTAGACTTTTCCGACACCCCTTCCCACATGTTGTTACTCCAGCCTATACACATTTCCTGCCCCCTCGGTACATAGCAAGGCTAACATTGACTTGAGATTCTTGTGAATGCTCCTGTTTCGATCTGCCTCTTCTCTGTAATTTTCTTCTCTTTAAGAATTCTTATTCATGCCTAAATGTACCTAGCACAGAAAAGATGATAAAATAAAATTTGTTAAATAATAAATGTGCTTGAAATTAGGTCAGAAGCAGAGTGTGAAAAAAGATAATCACAGGAATGCGAAGAAGGTCAATAAGTATCCAAAAGCTTCAGGTTCCTTCTTCTTTGGCTTTCTGTCCTAAGTTAGCTTGAAACCCGGAGCCAAACAGCCTTTTAAAGGGCACTTTGGCACTCGCTAAGGAGAATGGTAAATACAGATGTGGAGTTGGCTTTAAGATGATATAATGCATGTACCTTCGCCCTTCCCCTCCAACTGCCCTCACTCAGGGTGGTGCCACATCCAGTCACATAACAATGATCATATTGACCACATGTCCACGTTGCCCATCACAGTCTTAATTTGCATCTTTTCCTGACATAATTATTAACAGTGCCCCCTTTTACTCTCAGAAGTGTCCTGGTTTGGTTGACAAATTATATATCAACTCTAATTCAAATTCCGTTCATTGAAAATGCATTGCCTATGTTTCCCAACTCATTTGTTAGAAATATAGTGAATGCACACACGTTAACCTTCCAGCTAAAATAGAAAATAAGTTGTGTCCATGAAAGCTGAATGCTGTTCTCCTTTTTCCGGTTTTTCATGGTGACAACGATGGTGAGGTTCATGAACATGTAACTGGAAGAACACTTCATGAAAATCAGAAATTAATTCTCTCTGTTTAGGTGCTCACTTTCTAAGTGCTTTAACACTATTAGTAAATAAGCCTGGCCTACGCATGTTGAATATTATGATTTATATTTCCTACTACCATATTTTGCCATTATACATAATGCACATATAGTGTGCACCCACATGTTGGGCCCAAAGTCTCAGGAAAAAAAAAATCTTTCATTTCAGTTTTTTATTTCAATTATTTATTTATTTATATTTAGAAACAAAACTGATTATTGTATTCCAAGGAGTTATTTTACATACAGATATTGTTATTGCTTTTTAGAGCTACATTTTTAATACATAAGCATAAATAAAAGAATTAAAAACATTTATAGAGGTGCAGAATCAGTACTACCCACGTATAATGTGCATCTTTATTTTTCCCTCAAAAATTTGGGCAAAAAGTTTGCATTATACATGGCAACATACGGTACATTTAATCTTTAATTTATAACAGTGCAAGGGGGGTTCGAAACAGGGCCTGTTTAAGACATTCTTCACAATTTATGAAAATATGAGCAAGAGAATATATATGCTAAATTGTGTAAAGGTCAGGAAGAAATGCTTGTGCATAAAGACCAGTTGAGAATAAGCTGGTAATGACATGCTTAGGACAACAAAGAGAAATGTAATTGTATCTTAAGGGTTTGGTTTACTAAAGCTAGAAATGATTGGTTTTAGTCTTTGTTAATGTTTACTGAAGCCCAGTTTAGTTATTTTAATAAAGAGATTTTTTTTTCTCTTTGGAATGCCATAGGGGCATTATTGGTTAAGGTTAAGTCTGGGTGAGCTCAGGATAAAGCTACCATTTAAGCCCCAGGCTAACTTTAGTCTTTGAAGTTCATAGTGAGTGACCCTGGCCAGATATAGTCATCTGGTGCCAGAAAATTCCAGGACATCTTTTTCAATTACAGAGATAGATTTTGAGTGCTTCTGTGGTGGAATTGCAAAACAGACAGCAGGAGCGGGAGTGGCAGTAGCAGCTGTGGCCAGCATTTATTATGTGCTAACTTTATGCCAGGCATGGGGCTCAGTGTTTTATGTGAAATAATTTAATTAATCCCCACAAAAGTCTTAGGATAGGATCCTATCCTTAACCTCCTTTCTACAAATGAGGAAACCTAGAAGTGGTCAATGGCAAAGCCTGGAAAGGCATAGCCTTCAGTCCAATGCCAGAGTCCAGGCTTTAAATCAATGCGCTAAGCTGCACTTCTAACAGTACAGTGTCATAATAGCTGCCACTCATTGAGTACTTACTACATGTTGAGTACTTTAAAACTATTTTTTAATCCTCCCAGTACTAATATATTACTTCAGGGTTTGCCAGAAGGAAATTAAGGCTCAGAGTGTGATTAGTTTTCCGTTTGCAAATTACCACATTAAGGGTTTAAAACAACATCAATTTCTTCTCCTACAGTTCTGGAGGTCAGAAGTCCTAAAATCAAGGTTACAGCTGGGCTATTTTTCTTTGATCTCTGCCTTCACTGTCACAGTTCCATTTCTGACTCTGACCTTCTTGCCTTCCTCTTATAAGGACCCTTTAATTATGTTGGGTCCACCTGTATAATCCAAGATAATCTCTTCCTCTCGAGATCCTTAATTTAATTACCCCTACAAAGTTCCTTTTGCCATGTAAACTGACAGAGTCACAGGTCCCTTTGTAGGGGGCTTTATTCAGTCTCATTTCTCTCAGGTCACAGAGCTGGTGAGGATTAAAGATGAGATTTGAATCTAGATGTTTTTAGCCTCCGAAGTTCACACTATTTCTGGTGCGGATCCCATCAGCCATTCAAAAAACATTTATTGAGGTTATAAAAAGAGCCCGACACTGCGGTAGGTACGGGAAAAATACGACATGCTTTAATGAGTTTGAGTCAGCTTGGTGCAGGTGCCTTATTAATCTCTGTGTTTTTCAAAAGCGCAGGAGATTAAAGATTAATAAGCTTAAATAATTAATAAATAAGATAAAATAACTCCCAGGATAGGTATTATTAGGCTGAACTTTTTTGCATTAAGATATTTCATTACTGGTTTCTTGCTTCCAGAGTTTAACACCAGGCAAAAGTTTCAGAGAGTGTATGTCCTTTTTTTAATATTTGATCTTTTCCCTCAGTTCTGTGAGATGGATATCTTCCCTGGATAGATTATGAATAACAGCAAAACATTTAGTTTTGGTTTGTTTTTTCAATTCTTGTAAGATTTACTTCCTTTGCCACTAAAAAATCAGCACAAAGCTTGGTGGTCTTCTTTGAATTTTTGAAGGAGCACATACATCTGTTTCAAACCTCTACCTGTGGCGTGAAAGCCTGCCTGCCATCTCGCAGTGGGTTCCAGAGCAAGAGAAGGCTCTCTAGCTGGAACAGCAGATACTCTGGGTAACTGAATTTTCCCAGGCTTTTGCACTTGGGGCATAGGCACTGTCTCTATTGACCAGTGAAGTGTTTAAGATTTTGATACAGAAGAGTGGAAACTGAGGACAGTGTGTCATACAGAACCCATTTTTTCTTTTTTGACAAGGGAAATCTTGTTTTTGGGGGAATCAGTGATGTATATTCTGTTTTTTTTAAATAATTTTTTTATTGTTGTTCAATTACAGTTGTCCCCATTTTTCTCCCATTACTGTCCCCTGCCCTCCCCCTCCCACATTCAGTCCTCCCCCCACCGCCATTGTCATTGTCCACGGGTCCTTTACACATGTTCCTTGACTTGACCCTTCTCCTTCTTTCCTTTGTTATCCCCTCCACCCTCCCCTCTGCTCACTGTCAATTTGTTCTTTATTTCCATGTCTCTGGTTCTATTTTGCTCACTTGTTTCTTTTGTCGATTAGGTTCTATTTGTAGGTGAGATCCTATGGTATTTGTCTTTCACCACCTGGCTTATTTCACTTAGTATAATGCTCTCCAGTTCCATCCAGGCTGTTGTGAAGGGGAGGAGCTCCTTTTTTTCTTTCTGCTGCGTAGTATTCCATTCTGTAAATGTACCACACTTTTTTGATCCACTCACTTACTGATGGGAACTTAGGCTGTTTCCAGCACTTGGCTATTGTAAATTGTGCTACTATGAACGTTGAGATGCATAGGTTCTTTTGAATTGGTGTTTCAAGATTCTTAGGGTATAATCCCAGTAGTGGAATTGCTGGGTCAAAAGGCAGTTCCATTTTTAGTATTTTTAGGAAATGCCATAGTGTTTTCCACAGTGGCTGCACCAGTCTGCACTCCTACCAACAGTGTATTAGGGTTCCCTTTTCTCCACAACCTCTCTAGTGCTTGTTTGTTGATTTGTTTATGATGGCCATTCTGACCTGTGTGAAGTGGTATCTCATCGTGGTTTTAATTTGCATTTCTCTGATGGTTAGTGATGCTGAGCATCCTTTCATATGTCTCTGGGCCCTCTGTATGTCCTCCCTGGAGAAGTGTCTGTTCAAGTCTTTTGCCCACTTTTAAATTGGATCATTATTCTTCCTAGTGGGGAGCCATGTGAGTTCTTTATATATTTTGGAGATCAAACCCTGGTCCGAGGTATCATTGGCAAATATATTTTCCCATATGGTTGCTTCCCTTTTCATTTTGCTGATGTTTTCCTTAGCTCTGCAGAAGTTTTTTAATTTATTGAGGTCCCATTTGTTTGTTTTTTTTCTTTATGTCCCTTGCTCTAGGAGACATATAAGTGAAAATATTTTTGCATGTAATATCTGAGATTTTCCTGCCTATGTTCTCCTCTAGGGCTTTTATTGTGTCATGACTTATATTTAAGCCTTTTATCCACCTTGAATTTATTTTTGTGTATGGTGTAAGTTAGTGATCGAGTTTCATTTTTCTGCATGTAGCTGTCCAGCTCTCCCAACACCATTTGATGAAGAGACTTTTTTTACTCCATTTTATACTTCTTCCCCCTTTGTTGAATATTAATTGATCATAGAGACATGGGTTTATTTCTGGGCTCTCTGTTCTGTTCCATTGGTCTATGTGTCTGTTCTTATGCCAGTACCAGGCTGTTTTGATTACAGTGGGCTTGTAATATTGTTTGATATCAGGTATTGTGATTCCCTTCTACTTTGTTCTTCTTTCTCAAGATTGCTGAGGCTATTCGGGGTTGTTTATGATTCCATGTAAATTTCTGAAATGTTTGTTCTATATCTATGAAATATGCCATTGGTACTTTAATAGTACTTCAATTGCATTGACTCTATAAATTGCTTTGGGTAGTATGAACATTTTGATGATATTAACTCTTCCAATCCGTGAACATGGTATATACTTCCGGTTATTTGTGTCTTCCTTAATTTCTTTATTCAGTGTTTTGTAGTTTTCTGAGTACAGGTCCTTTACCTCCTTGGTTAGGTTTATTCCTAGGTACTTTATTTTTCTTGTTGCTATAGCAAATGGGATTTTTTCCTAATTTCTGTTTCTGATATCATATTCTGTTTTTTAATATTTAGTATCAGTGGTTTGGACTTCAGTGTCTGTATACAATGATGGCAGCTGAGATTTCTCCATTGGGGAAAGTCCAACTGATTTGGTGCTCTTTCTGCCTGCAGAATCCTCAAGACTGATCCTTTAGCCCTCCCAGAGACTGTGAAAGCCATATAACACATTTTTACACTTTTCTTTAATTGCTGTCTCCCTCTCTCTCTTTCTCTCTCAGATCACTTACTCTGTACTAGCTGCCATGCTGCCCCATGAAGAGGATCATGTGTCAAGGAACTGAGGCTTCTGGCCAGTAGCTATGGGAGTGATGAGTGAGCTTGAAAGTGAATCTACCAGCCTCAGTCAAACCATCAGATGAGTGCAGTTCTGGCTGTCATTTTGATTGTAACTTTGTGAGAAACCTTGTACCAGAATTACCTGACCCAAAGGCACTAAAATAATAAATGCTTGCTGTTTTAAGGCATTACATTTTTAGGTAATATTTTACACAGCAAGAAATAACAAAAACTGGCAGATTTAATGGAATGAGAAATTCCAGGATGATTAAGAAGGCACCATGCAATAATTGCTAGCATAGCTGAGTTTCCAGGTTTTCTGAACTTCAAGATCTCTAAATGTTGTACTTGATTTACTACTTGACTGCATCTCTTTTCTGCTGCCTTAATTTGATGCCAGCACCAGGGAAGCAGAATCCCTGAAGTTGGCTGTATGTGTCTATTTCTCTAGGCAACTCACAGGCAGAGCAGCTATGTGTGCTACACTCCAGTGTGGCAATCTACCCTGACAATGGATAGGAGACCCAGAGAGCTTGTGGTATACAAAGAACGCCTGAAACATTGTCAATAGC
Organism: Macrotus californicus; assembly: GCA_007922815.1. Lineage (NCBI taxonomy): Eukaryota > Metazoa > Chordata > Mammalia > Chiroptera > Phyllostomidae > Macrotus > Macrotus californicus. The sequence continues at coordinate 6,260 of VMDR010018045.1, read as the reverse complement.
AAAGGTGTTATTCCATGTTTCTGTAAAGCTAAGGGCATTGAGCATTTGTTTAGGACATGAAAGACTCAACAGCAATAGACTATTTTGTGAACTAAGCCCTATCTCAAGAAATGTAGAGTGGAGATATGGTCAGATTTTTGCCTTGAAAAGATCAATTAATCACACTGAATGGATTCTCTATTCTTTACACCCTATTTCTCCCATTTCCCTCCAGAAGTGCAGAAAACAGACTTCCTCATATGTTGTTTTAGGAGGTTAAATGGTCATCTCTTCGAACAGCCATTTGCCAATCCACCGATGATCTCATCTCAGCTCTTTTTCACCTTGAGACGTGGGTAGAATTCAGCACTGCTGAAGTGAACCGGTCCTCTTTCTGATGCCACATGTTCAAATTCCTACTCCATTCCTTTCTGAGACATTCTGCTACCAAGTTCTTGTTCTGCCTTCCTTGTGTTCTCCCTCTTCAACCCCTGAGGTATAATAATTATAATAATAATGAAATTAAAGATTAAATTTTTTGATATTTTGAGTTTGAGTTAACAAGGAGTGTTTAAATACAGTTTCCTTAGGAATGGGAAAATAGGCCATTGGACAGTCTGGTAATACAGACTTGAGAGTCACCTGCATAGACACGATCTTGGAAGCAAGTTGTGTGTAAGATCATGGGGAAGAAGGATAAGAAAAGAGGCATGGGGAATTAGATCTCGTAGATCTTTTCAAGGAATTGGAAAAAAAGCTAGAAAAAATAGATACGTTTTATTTAAATCACATGTTATAATTATAATGAAATACCCATTTTTTACCAGGGCTACTAAAAAAGAATTACAAAAATATCAACGGCTTTTCAATTGTACCCACTTATTTCTCCTGATGTTTTTAAGTATAGGAGCCAAATTTCTAGATATTGACAGAGAAAAAGAGGACTAGAAATGTGTACAATGCATCTGCTGGCTAACTGGTCACTGGAAAAAAATCAGTTTATTGTTAATTAAGCAGTATTTTAAATGTTTTATTAAGGGTAAGTAGGAGTCAGATATCATTATTGAAAGCGAACTAGTCATTGTTCAAAGATAAAGTAGCCACTGGTAAAATTGAAAACCTTAATTTCCTCATGTAGAAAAGAGTACAAGTGATTCTTATTCCTTAGGAAATCCATCTGCTGTGAAAGTGTAATTTCAACATTCAAGAAGAGAGAAAGCAGCCCTAAATCCCTCCGAAATCAAATTAAGTCAGTGAATAGTTTCTGAGAAAATGAAAAGGAAGCAAGCAGAGCCTGTTAGATATGTTGTTTATGCAATGGTTTGGAAAATTTAATATGAATGAAATTCTTGTATGAAATCATTTGCTAAATTTCATGGAAGTTTTTCATAAATTTTGACACAGCATAAATTTTTCTTTGGAAGAAAAATTAAGAAAACCTTTATAATGAAGAAAAAATTAAAAAAATATTAATTTTTCATATTGACCTGTTTTTAACTTTGTGTTTATTGGTGACACTGTTATAGATGTCCCTATTCCCTCCACCCCTTTGTCCATCTCCACTGCCCCCCTGCCCCTCTTCCTTCTGGCTATCACCACACTGTTGTCCCTGTCCATGGGTCATGCGTACCTGTTCTTTGGCCAATCCCTTTACCTTCTTTCATCCAGTCCTCCCTTCACACTCCCTCCTGACAGCTGTCAGTCTGTTCCATGTATCTATGCTTCTGTTTCTATTTTGTTCATCAGTTGATTATGTTCATTAGATCCCACATAAGATATTTTTGTTTATTCTATTATAGCAAATGAATGAAAGGAGTTAAATTACTGTCAGATTCAATCTGGTTGAAAGTTACAGTGATCTGGCTGCCAAAGCAGGCAGAATAATGGCCCCTCAAAATATGCCTATCCCCTAATGCCTGGAACATGTGAATATGTTAGCTTACATGGCAAAGTCACATTGTAGATGTGATTAAAAGAACCAACCTTGAAATGGGAAGATTCTCCTGGATCACCTGTTTGGACTCAGTCTAATCACAGAAGTCCATGAAGGTGAAGAGCCTTTCTGGGCTGGGTCACAGAGATGAAATCAAGGAAAAGAGAGAGATTTAAATCTTGGTAAGGACCTACCATGGCTGGCTTTGAAGATGCAAGATGGGGGCTAAGAGGCAAGAAATACAGTGTCCTCAGCCAATATCCTGCAAGAAAAATGGGGACTTCAGGAAACTGCAGCTACAGGGAACTGAATTTTGCTAATAACCTGAGTGAGCAAGGAAACAGACCCTCCCTTACAGACTCCAGCTAGAGCAGATAGCATTTGGTTTCAGTCGTTGGGGCCCATGCTGGAATCATGACCTCCAGAACTGTAAGATAATACATTTTTGTTGTTTTAAGCCACTAAATTTATAACATCTTAGTGCAGCAACGGAAAAGTAGTACAGCAACTTTATTTAAAAATATGCGTAACTACTAAATAAATGGCTTTAAGTAAATCTCTCAGTCTAGACAAGTTTGTACTAAAGAGCTTATTATTATACTTTTTAGATGGAGCTGGCTTTTAGCTTTCAATTAAAAACAAAGCTAATTCAATTCCTGTAATACTTATCATTGTTTTGAATTACACTCTACTAAAGAAGAGAAAGTTAGAATCATGTTTTCAGTTGTAATTACAAATCATTGACAATAACAGATTTCTCCTGTAGCTTTTTCATACCTACTACAGTATATTTATTTGTGAAAGGAGGAATTTGCTCTCACTACTTCTGTGAAATGACCATCTAGATGGATACTGAGCTGGCTACACATGCAGAAGTGGTGGTTTTCTTGGCTACGCTAAGAAGGCTGACACATAATGTTGTTACATAGTCCCTTCACCCAAAGACTAAGATTCAGCTTAACACAGTAATCTTTCAACACATGCAGTACCGTACTGTAGCATGAGCATGGTTCTTGAAATCAGAAGACCATGGTTGAATGTCAGCTTCACCACATATTTTGTCTGACAAGTAAATGAACCTCTCTGAGTGACAGTTTCCTAACTGGTGATATAGGAATAATATCTACCTTAAAAGTTTGTTCTTGAAATAGAATGAAATTTCTCTTCAAATCTTATACTGTTATTCTAATATTTAGTATAATATTCAAACACTGAGTACTAATGAGTATTTTGGGATTTTTCACCACAGATTGAAGCCGGTGGGACCAAATATATTGTAGAAAAATAAAAGGTTGGGTGGAGAGAGGGAGGCAAGGTGGAGAAGGTAGAAGGAATGTTTCCAGTAAAACTGACCAGAGGAGCAGCAGAAGTGCTTTCAGGCCAGATGGAGACTGAAATGGAGAACCGTACTCAAACTCCATCAGCCTAGCGTCAATATGCCTGAGAAATCCCGAAGAGAGGGACTCACGCTATGAATCCCTGGGCAGGGCTGGTTTTCCTGTCAGCCTGGGAAGCTTCAGTTGAGGGCTTGTTTAGATTCCAGGGACTCTAAATTCAATTTAAAGGCAAAAGACTCCTGATGTACCACCTGGTGTGGATCTGATTGATTCCGAGGGTGGACAGAGTGAGGCCTGCTTGTGGCATTCATCATCTTCTCCTGAGGGAGGGCTGAGGATGGAAAGTGGGACAGTAGTAAAGGGAAACACAATGGAACCGGGGCCTCTAGGTATCAATGGGGTCATATGAATAGCCATTAGTTGAATTTTCTTTACCTGTGCCCTCACCTGAATCGTGCAGTACTCTCCTGTCGCTGTTTTAACTCTTTGGGTTGAAGAAATTGACCTCACTTAAACAAAAAGAGAAAGTTTGTTTGCAGAAACTAGAATGGTACACAAAACCTCAGGCTGGGACAATAGGGTCTTAGAATGTAGGTTTAACCAAGAAGTGAAGGCATGCAGGTATCTGTTTCTGGCTCTTTTCTGTTTTTTTTATTCGACATTTGCTTAATTCTCCCCCTCTTCTCTGCACATTTGATTCTATCACTTGTCCTCTGATAGAAGAATTTGGCTTCCAACAACTTTTGGATGTTATCTGAAATAGGCTCAGCCACCCAGAGAGAGGCTATTCAGTCTCTCCAGGTCCGAAGTCTCTGGCACAAGGGCTGCCAGTAACCAAAGCCCGAACAATATGAGTGACCCCAAAAAATAGTGTTGAAATATAACTCTAAGTCTAAAATAAATATTCATGAATTTATGCGAATATAAACAAATGATTAAATAAATGAATAAATAATAAAGAAGAGACAAATCGACCATGCAGAAAAATTTCAAATAATTTCCATAGATACTGTGTTTTTAAGGAGATGGAACATAATTTACCAGTCCTTATGTATCAGTTTTACATAGTGAGTTTCTTCCAATTACCAGTACAGAATGGGGTGTGGGGAGAGTGACTTTACAGGAGAGCAATATGACAAACTCTGCTTCACTAGGTGATCAAGATTAATATCCACAGTGGTAAGTTATGTTGATAGCAAGCACCCTTGATATGATGTGATGAAAATGACAATTTATCTCTGTGTTCTTTCTCATCAAAACCCGTAATTCCAGTGTAATCATAAGGAAAACATAAGATGAATTGTAATTGAAGAATGTTTTACAAAATACATGATCAGTACTCCTCAAAACTGTCAAGATAGAACAAAAACAAAGAAAACCTTAATATAATGTATCAGTTTGGTTCATTAACTGCAATGAATGTACCGTACTGATGGAAGACGTTAATAATAGGGGAAACAGTCTGTTTGGGGTATCCAATCTTCACAACATTTCTGTGAATCAAAATCTGTTCTAAAATAAAAAGTTTGTTTAAAAAATCCTTGGAGAAGGGACTGATGAACTTCTCTTGATTAAAATATCCAGCGAGAGCTAATCATCTGAGGTCAACAGTGGTGAGGCCATGCTGTATGTGAGTGTGTTCATGCATGTGTGCACGCACGTGTGTGTGTGTGTGTGTGTGTAAGGGAGCAGGAATGTCAGTGGAGAAATCCAAGATAACAGTGCTGGGCAGATAATTTAATAGATACCCATTTAATTTGATATCCTTCCTCGCCCACACACCTTGTATGGTTATGCTGGAAGTCTGTGGGATTCTCTCCTAATATCACAAACAGTTCTTCCAGTTTTCCATTCCAGCTCTCCCTTCTCGCTCACACTAGGCTGATGTCTGCAGCCTTCACCATACCCATGTCCCTGGTGGCCTCCAGAACATCACTGTCAAGGAAACTGTCCAAGGCCCTGACTTTGAGGAGTACCAACATATTGCTAGGAAAAAAATTTTACAGAAACTTTGGAAGATAAAGATGAGAAATTGGCCAGAAAGTAGGACAAAACTAAAAGAGACACATAGGCTAGAGACAAAAGAAACCCAGAATCCCAGAAAGAAAGAATAAAGAAAATGGAATGGAGAATACTGTCAAAGAGAAAATGCGAAGTGATTTCCCAGTGCTGAAACTTGCAATTAAAGACAGCCTTGAGTTCCTGGCACAATGAATGAAGACACATCCCAAGACACATCATTGTGAAAATTGAAATTACTAAGGATAAAGAGAAGATTCTAAAATTTTCTTGAGAAATAAAAACGTAACCTACAGAAGAATGACAAGTCTGGTATCACATGTTCCATCAACAATGTTGAATGTTAGAAGACAGTGAAGAAATAGCTTTAAAGTTCTAATGAATAATGTCACAAGACTCATACAATATTTCCTGTACCTTTGAAAGGGAGGTTATTTGAGGTTGGACTCTATCCAAACAAGGAACAAAATTAAGACAGAAAAAAGTCTTGGCATCCTTGAGTTACTGGAGCCAATCCGTCCCTAGAAGAGCAGCAAAGGGAAACTCCAGAATCACAGCTCAGCCAGTCTAAACTGAGGCAGCAGGCGAAATGGTGCTTCAGTGGAATACTTATTATTATTTTGTGTCTGTTGGTACTGAGATAAAGGCAAAAAATCACTACAATTAGAAAACTGAAGACAAAGGCTGTTAAAAACATGTCACAATAATCAATCTACACTGCTTGGATCTGCAAGAAACCATATTTACATTCTTATTGACTTTCATCTTTTCCATTAAGCTACAGATAAAGCAGAGAAGAATTAATCATGCCCAAAAGACTATTAACTTTAATCTTGCCAAAGCCATTATGCAGATGGTAGAAGTTGCAGGAGGAAAGAACAGCGTTATGTTGAAATGAACTGTGGTCATTGATATCATGTTAAAAAGTGGGAAGAAAAATTATGGATGCAGCATGTTAGGGTTTGCCTTGGTATTTGGCCAAAGTATGCATT
>VMDR010018044.1:0-19534 GCA_007922815.1 Macrotus californicus | reverse complement strand
TTTAAAATTCTTACACCGAATTTCAATGAAGCTTTCAAGACTCCTTGGCATTTGAAGACATACATTATTACTGATGTGAATTTTTAATGATTTAATATTTTGATCCTTGTATAAAACTATTTTCTATATCTTTTTCTGGCATTCTAGCTGTAAGGGGACTTCCAATCTGACTATTGTAGCTGATATGACTGTCAATATCATTGAGACTGAGGTGATTCTAGGTCTGTAAGTTCAGTGTGCTTTTGTCACGGACATTGTATTGTCTGTGCTAGCGCTAATCCGATACGTCACAGGTGCAGAGAGCCCGGATTACACAGCAGCATTAAGACATAGACATTTGAAACCTCTTTAGCCTTTTCCATGCCTTTTTCAAAGCTTGTAAAACTTGTTGGGATGGTAACAAGTAAACTGAGAAAGTAGCGGGACATGGGAACTGGAATCAGAGAGGAAGACACGCTTATTGATGTGCCACCCTGGGCAAGTCCCTTAATGTCCCTGAGTCTTAGTTTTCTTGTTTTTAAGTGGAGATAATAATACCTACCTGAGCATTGTTTATGGGATTACATAAAATGATGAATAAAAAGCCTGGCATGTACCTACTTCATAAATAGCTGCTATTATTTAGTTCTGTTACACAAAGTAAGCCTTAGCTTTGAACATTTAATCGTGGCTAAGAGGGTTGAAAACCAAAAGTTATTTTTGGACTTGTCCATACAACCAGAAAGCCTGAGTAGTACCTGCTTCAGCTGACTCCTCAAAACACGAGGCTTAGCCTGTACCATGAAAGTTCTAATTCTCGGGTGCATAGCCCCTGGAGCCCCACCATGAATATTTTGTCTCACTTGGTCTACACTGCAGGTTTGAAAAGCTCCTCAGGTGAGCAGGAATCCAAATTCTGTTTTGTAATGCTTTTTCTCGGGTTTCTATATCATTAACAAGTTTCCAATGTCCGTAAATATCTTTCTACAACATACTGTTAAATGGCTTTGGAATATAGATGTTCTGCTACAATTTGTTTCAGACCTGTGATTCGCTTCCAGTTCAAGCTAGTCATCACACATATGAACACCCTTGTTGTTTATAAAGTGACCTTGACTTGAGTCTCACCGCCCAAGCACGGCCTTCTGGTTTTGTGGAGAAAAGTGGTTAAGAGCATTGTGGGCTCTGGTGGCCGCCTGAGCCCACACCCAAACCTTGGGCAAGTGGGTTAGCAATGCAGGTCCCAGTTCCTACACCTGTTCCATAAGAGCGATCACAATGCCACTTCCTAAAGGTTGTGGGGATGATTCAATTCCAATATATCAATATGCCTAGCATGGGGTAAACAGTTAGTTAACCTTAACTACTGAGGAAATAAAAGAAGAAAACAGCAGCCTCTGACATCTATGAGCTGGCCAGGCCTTCACAGCTGGGCCTGGCTGTTCTCCTACTGACCATAAATGCAGAATATCTACTGACCACAGTGTCACAGAATATAAGGCAACACCACTTTAGTGACCCACACTGGAGTCATATCTGAATATAATTACACAGATAAAACATGAACACTGTCCAAACCACAAAATACAAAACAGTCCCTCTCCCAGTAAACGAGCTGCTTCTTTGCCAATTACAGCTTCCACATTAGCCTAGTCTCCTCCAAGGTAAGATGTACTCAAATATCCAATAATAAACCCCCTCTTCCTGACAGCATCCAAGCCAGAGCAAACCCCCACCCCAAATCACCTAACAGAAGCGCAAGGTCTCTAATAAAATACTTTCTGCTGCTCTCCCTGAGATGCCCCGCAGCTCCCAATGGTGCACACTCTCCCTGGCTGCAGCGAGCAATAATCCAACTTGTCCAGCCCGAGCTGAACACCTGTGTTCTGGGTGGTCTTTGGCTGGCGGGCCTTGATGGTACTACTCTGGAATCCTTTCTTCATAGTGAAACCACTCTGTAGAGAGAATGAGTTCACCTGGGAACTACATCTCTGTATCGTCTGAAAAGGTGAGGAGTGGGAGCCACGAAGCAGAGGTGATTCTCACTTGACTTGAGAAGCACCAACACGAATTAAGGATTAAGAAACATGGCAATTTTTGAAAAGGGTCACTACAATGTTTTATCAGAATACTCATTAACCACAAAACGTCGTCTTAGAATGTAGATCTGCATATTTCTGAACAGCAAAATAAGGAAAAAAGGTATCTAGTTGTAAGGTCAAACGAGTGAGGCCATAGGTTGTTTCAGAAATTCATTTAAAGTTTGCTTCTAACATAAAAAGAGATTCCAAATGAAACTACATCATAAATGGTCATTAGGTGAGCATTTCATCTCCAAAGCCTTTTTAAGCCTGAATATGTGGGAAGTACTATTTCAAATGCACCATCACTCATGTCTTCATGTCCAGGTAAAAATGCATCCTCATCAAGAACGAGCCATCTCAGCAATATCACCAAAATTAGCAGTACAGATCACGCTAGGTGCCAATAACAACTTCCTAAACTGCAAACCAGGTGTGATCAGGATAGGTTATATCGCAAAGCAAGAAGCCTGGAGTTAGGCAGCAGGGTTGATTTATCAGTCAATCAGGAGCTCAACAATGTATCACGGTGAGCGAACCTGCCCTAACTTTTTGCCCTCATCCTCAGAGCATCTAGGATGGCTGACTTCATGGTGCCAACATTGGCTGCAGCACAACATACCCACATTCCCACCCGGACAATAAAGCCCAGTGAGAAAGAGGAGAGTTTATACCACATCAACCTCTTTTTTAGGGAGAGAAGTGCCCTTCCTTCTACCCCCCTGAATCAACTAGGAGCCTTGGAAACAAAATTCCAACATTCAGCAACAGGATTTTGTAGTTCCACAGATGCGTACTGAGAAGCCAGCCCTACTGCATTAGCCTAACCAAGTTTCACCCCACCCAACATAGGTGCCATTACCTACAATGAGAAATGAAAAAAGATTTGTTATAAAAGATTTGATGGCTATCTCAGCCCTCTAATCTCCTGCAAAAACTGGGAAGTGAGGGGGAAAAAGACACAAACTTCAGCTCAAGACTTAAATTGATTAAACAAGAAGGGCATTAGACTCAACTAGCTCTACACGAGCAAACCCAAATCTAAGCCTGTGAACACTCAAGGTTACGAAAGCCAAACGCTAAGGAGGACCAATCACCAATAGCCAACTAGGCTTGAAGCTATAGCCAATCCAACACACCTGTCTTTGTTTTCCCACTTTCTTTATATAAGTCTTTCTGGTGGCTCCTGTCGGCAGAGGGTTCCTCCCCGCTTCAGATTTGGTGCTGATTTGAATTGATTTTTGCTCAAATAAACTCAAAACATTTTGAATATGCCTCAGCTTATCTTTTAGCAGTTTGGTGTCAGAACAGGGAACTGAAGGAGGCCCCCCACCCCCAGGAACAATGAGCAACCCAGGATAGGTACCTGTGAAGCCCCTTCAGTCCGCTGCTTTCTCCCTGCCTCTGGAGATGGTGGGCAAGTCCTTGTTGGGTCCTGGATCTTAGCACTGCAGCTTTCAGACTTGATCTGAGCATCTCTCTTTCCAGACTGGGTTAAGAAACTGGCTGGAAGCGGACTGGTTTTGAATGGAAAACTGGGCCGGATCCGGGGACGGACTGGGTCCTACTTATAGCTTGGAACAGGAGCCAGTGTGAGGCCTCAGGTGAATACAATTTTAACGTTGAGCAAGTAGATTAACCTTACCCAAGACAATCTTGAATTACAGCAGAGAACTTTTAACCATCTTAGATAACCTCATCTACTTCCGAGGTGCCCTAGAGAAAAAGGGGTCTCGGCCAGGCACTCACTAGAAAGGATAGAGGGAAAGTTATTTTTCCATCTGCACACTTTCTGGTGACTAGGACGAGACCCGCTGGGACACCTCACTCACTCTGGAGCCCGCAGCGGGCCACCTGGACAAACTTGCCGAAGCCAGCAAAGGGCGAGAATCCTTGCCAAAGTCAGCTCGCTCAGGACCCTATCTGTGCTGCCTGGTCGAGACAGGGAGGTAGAATTTCACGGCGTCCCTTCCTTTCCAAATTCAGATGGCAGGGAGAAACACTGGTGACGGATCCATTCTCTCCCAGGGACAGCTTTTGCCTTCTCGTTTGTGTCATTTTATGTCCTGAGAACTTGGCAACCATCAGGTTGAAGGGCCCCAAACATGTGATCAGACAGAATTGTGGGTCACATGCCATCCATGCCTCAATCTGGCCAGGCGGGACTGTGGGCTGTACTCCGTTTGCAGCTAGGGCCCTACCGCCTGTTGCCAGCTCTCAAGAGAATTGTCCAAGTCTTTCTTTCCTTGGTTATCTTTGGGAGCGGCTCTGGGTCTTGGGAGGGTAGCATTTCTTGCACCCTCTTTTAAGGACCCCTCTTGGGTCCATGGCATTGCTCAATACTGCTGGGAACATTCAGTATTTGTCCCAGCTGAAACCTGACAAGATATTTGAAAGGATGTTTGAAAGTAACTCTATGATCTGAATTTGGCCAGATTGGAAGCTGATATTCAAAGCCCGATAGGAATATTTTAAAAGGCTCTTCTTCTTCACGAAAATGAACTATGTACCCCAAAGAAAAGAAAAACATTCTGAAGCCATGATGGAAGAATTTACTAACACACTCCAAAGACACATAGCTCCAAATCTAGAACGTAGGAACTTTTTGATTTCCATCTTCAAGATCTTCTCCTTGCTGTAAAGAAGCAAATTGAGGATGATGTGGTTGGATGGCTGGGTCAGTGTCTAGATATTATTCAGGTTGCAACCAAAATCCCCAAGGAATTATAAACAAGTGTGTATCTTACAGACTGAGTCTTTATGGGAACAGAAATGCAGCTCTAGAAACAATCGAGAGCCCACCCATCCTTTTTACCAATCCTAAAACCTCCCCTACTCAGTTGAAAAGTGTTGCAGATGTTGTGAAATATGTGCATTTAGGAAATAAAAGCCCTTCTTGGAGAACTTAACATCCCTTCTCTGGACCTCTGACATGGAAATGTTCCACGTGATCTTCTATAGGAATCCAAGGCCATCTCTTGATATGCAAACTTCAGGGAGATCATCCGTATCAGAGAAAAAAAAGCTATTTGGAAGTGAAATGAATGAAAAACCTTAAAAATTTTTTCCCACAAAAATTAATAAAAGCTTTAGCTGTCTGAGCAGCTAATCTCAAGTTATTCCATCTGCCAGAAACAGAATTTGGATCCAACCACTCCTTTATAACTAATGAGTTTTGTATTATCATATCTGTCTCATGGGTAAAAATTTTAAATGGAAGCCTAAGATCTCTGCAGCTGTCTGTATGTTTATGTATGTCTATGTATGTATCTTACAGATGTTATATTTTTCTACCTCAGGATGGAATTACAAGAATTAATTTGTAAAAATATCTAATACGCTTCAAGATAAACAAGCATTTATACAAATCAAGTATACTGTCAGAAATATAGAACCCAAGTGGTTTTCAAGTTCATGTGATCTCGGATTGTCTTCAGTAAATACAAACCAGTTTAAACTTGTTGTTTTAATTAAAACAGGCATTAAAAATAACACCTTTCTTTTACCTAGGTTTACCAACAGTCAGATAAGCTCATTTTATCTTTTACAGAAGTTGTCAGCAAGAGAGGTAACTTCAGATGATGGCCGTCTGTTTAACAACCACAGCCAGCAGCCAGCAGCACATTAGATGATCCTGGTGAGCATGGAGAAACAGAGCCAAGATGCATAATTAGATGAGGAGCAAAAACAATTCTTCCGCGGATCTGACATCATGACCTATTAATTTCCCAACGAGACAAGAGTACCTTAACTCGGATGGCAACTGAGAGCAGCACTAATACCAAATTTTTAGTCAATAAATCATGTATGAGAGGATGACCAAGGGGAGGGGAATTATTAAATTAGTTAAAGGAAGCCATTAGACTGAGGTGGCTCTAATGCCGTGGAGGCCGATGTAAGCAAGAAGTGCCTCAGGTTAGGAAATCAAAATGGTAAGGATGACCAATCACAAACAGCCAACTAGGCTTTATACTACAGTCAGTCAATTTCCTTATTTCTGCCTTTTGTTTATAAAAGTCTTTCCCTGAACTTCTGAGAGTGAAGCACTCCTAACCACCTCTGGTTTGGTGCTACCCAATTCCAATTGATTTTTGCTCAAATGAATTCTTAAAAGTTTTAATATGCTTCAGGTTTTTGTTTAAAAAGAGCAACTTGCTCTTTGGAGCTTTTTCGACACTGCCCCTCCTCCTAGAGAGACGTGAGCACTTGTGTGTGCTCTCTTCCACCAGAGCACACAGCAGGCTTGCACTTGCACACAGCCTGCTTCAAATGTGTCCTCTGTGAGGCCAGGGGTAATATCTGTATTCTACTTTGTGTGTCTAGCATCCAGCACACGGATGCTCAATAAATATTTGTTGAATGAATGAATGAATGAATGAATGAATGGCGGACAAGGAGAAAAGGTTGAGGAATATTAATAGCAAGCATTTACTTAGCACTTTATTTTATACCAGGCACTATGCAAAAGCATGTATTCTTTAACAGAGTGATTTATTCCTAAAACAACCCTATGAGGGAGGAGCCACTATTAATCTTCAATTTAAATGTAAGAAAACTGCCTCACGGAGAGACTTGTCATCTGTACGAAGTCACAAACTGTTATATGGGACAGGGTCTCAAGGTCTGGGCAGTTCTAAATATTATTACTGTAACCGAGCAAACTGGGGCTCAGCCACATGGTACTGTGACACATGACCCAGCAATTAGTGTTGAAGGAAACAAGTTTTTATTAACAGGGTTCCAACCTTGGGGTGCTGAGGGCACTCCTGCTGAGAGCCGTCCTCTCCTACAAGATCCAGAGCCTCCCTTGCTCCCCAAAAGGCTATAAGCCACAACCATGCCCAGAAGTTCCCCAAATCCTTATCTGTTCTTAAGCTGGCTGTGCAAACAGTCCTCCATCCCCTCTGGAAGGTGCATTTGTGGGTCTCAGAGTCGCCATTCTCTCACGGCAGCTCTCTCCTTCAGGATCTGGGGTGCACTGTTCTCAGCCTCCATGCAGTGGTTCAGGAAAACATGTGCCGTGTTACACTGGGTCACGGTGGGTCCAGGCAGGCATGGTCCCAAAAGAGTGGCTTCTCCGCACGTCCTTCAGAGAAGCAGAAGTCTGCAATTCAGCATTCCCGGTCACAGTGCAGCTCCAGGCATCTCCCATGAATCTGTGCTTGGATGGGCAGGTCCCCGCAGCTCCGTCAGATAAGCAGCCTTCTCCAGTCTGACCTTCTCCCTTCTCCCCTCCAGTCCTCGTGGTGCACTCCCGTGTCTCTCTCACTCTGACCTCTTCCCTTTGTGGGGGTCTCTGTATCCCACCTTGGATCTTTTTTTCATGGGGGACTCCTCCACCCTTTCAGCCTGCCCTCATTTCAGTGCTGGGCCCAGAACTTCCCACATGAGCTCGTATCCAGCCCCTTCTATGCTGAGTTAGCATCCGCCATCTTTTTTAGTTTCCCGGAATCTTTTATCTTCTTTCAGCTGCAATCTTCAGTTAGGGCTAGACACAGGGCCACCTGCCTCTCTGGCTACGTCAGGAGTCACTCACTATACGCTCTTCAAGTCACGTACACCTTTTACCCTGGACGGCTCTCCTCATCCGTTCAGGAAAGGGATAGCTATTAGCTTGCCATTGTAATACAAAATATCTTAAACAGTGTATCATCCACTTCTCCTTTCCCCAGTCAAGTGCTGTGGTGGTGGGGATACACTGTTATTTTCAGGGGACCCCCCACTCTGCACCCCATTACATTACTAAATGTTATTCTTCCTAAATGTTAAAATGTAGCTGTAAACAGGATAAGCTTGACAGGAACTCTACTGGATAAATGTAGCCAACTGAAAAGAAAAAATCAAAATATAATTGACCAAGTAGTGTGCCAGTATATAAACAATGGCTAAGCCTCCCTTCAGGAAAACAGAGCTTTGGATATGAATCCCATCTCCTTTACTTGCTGCAAATAAATAGAACTACTTTGTGACAACGTCTCGTTCTTGAACAGAACACCCCGAGCAGTGAACCCCTTGAGTTCAGTAACAAAACTAGGAAGTGGCAAGTGTAGGACTCAATGGCAGAGCCCACCGGTGTTTTCACCTTCATACCCAAGAGGAAAAAAGGATGGCCTGCCCACATTAGAGATGGACACCTCTCTAATGGCTCCTAATCTGGAGGAGAGCTACAAGATGCTCCCATTAGCGAGATTTGTAGCTTTTGGAAGCCTAAAGGCTTTGGCATTCTTGGAGCTTTTAAGGGGACAGGGGAAAAGGCTTTGCTCAAGGACATACGAAGGAGTGGAAATGCAGATTTAAAAAAAAGAAACCATCTAAAGTCTTAAAGAGGAAATCTCCATTCACTAGGCAGAAAAATAAAAAGGCTAACATGTCAATTATGCTTTAGCTACGACATGCGATTCCTTGTGCCCCAGAACTCCCTCTGCTATGCATGGGGAACACCACCATGAAGATCTCAACCCTGATTAACACAAGCTGGAGAGGAATCATGGCTCCAGTTCTGGCTTATTATCTGGCCAACTTCCCCCAACCTGTCCCTCCTCTGGTAGCCCTCATTCTGGCCAATGGACCTATCACTCACCCAACTCATTATGCCAAAATAATTTGTTCCCTCTCCCCCCTTCACATCCAATTGGTCACTGAGTTTTGTGGATTTTATTTCATAAGTCTGTAGCCTGTTCATTCATTACATATTTATTGTATGCC
This sequence comes from Macrotus californicus, assembly GCA_007922815.1. NCBI lineage: Eukaryota > Metazoa > Chordata > Mammalia > Chiroptera > Phyllostomidae > Macrotus > Macrotus californicus. The sequence continues at coordinate 10,769 of VMDR010018044.1, read as the reverse complement.
ATGAGTACACAATGATGAACTGAAGATCTCCCTTCAGCCCCACCCTCCCCGCTTCAAGAACCTGAGCATCTGAGAGAGTGTTTTGCAAAGGAATAGCCCTTTCTACTGCTAAGCAGTAAACACAAGAAACGGGTAAGTAGAGGGCTGGGCGGGAACACTGGAGTGTATATGATTCAACTACGGAATCTTGAGGGCTTTTCTCTTGGCCATGTTCAGCCCGAAAGGTGAAGGAAGTGTACCAGAAACCCAGTGACAAGGGAGGCAAGTGCAAATTTCTGGAGTCAAAAGCAGAGCCCAGAGTTTGGAGAACTCGGCACTTCACTACGACCTCAGAGCCTCAAAGTTTGTCCCAGCCTGGTCTTAATCCAGTAACTGCGGCACTGCCCCAAAACTTTCCAGCCCTGGAAAGAAGGCAGTGGGGAGGGGTTACGCGGACAGCACCCGGTCTTCGGTCTTTTCCGTCTCTGGAAGTTTGCCCTTCAAGAAGTGTCCCAGCACTTGTCATTCGTTCATCAAACATCTCCTAAGCATCCTCTCTGTGTAGGTACTTTCTAACAACAGCCTAGCAGTACTTCCCACCCTTAGAGAGTTTTCCATGTATTGGAGAAGGCGAGACTTAAGATGTTAACGACCTGCTTAAGGACTCACTGCCTACTGTTCGCCCACTGTCCCCGGGGGACTCCCGGCCCGGACCTGCTTGTCCTCGCCCAGGTTTGCCTTAGTGCTTTATTCGCTCCCTCACCACTCTTTACCCCTGATCCAAGACCACTGCCCATCTAGACCTGACTCCAGACTGAGATCTTCTTTGAGTAGCCACAAGGGATGACCTGCAGCCCTGCGTTGCGGGGCTAGGAAGCTCCCGCAGAGGCAGCCGCTGGAGGGCAGCCGCCGGCCGGCCTCAACACCGCCAGTTGCACCCCGGGCGGCCTCTCTCCTAAGAACTACCCACACGCAGGCTGGAGAGCGCACGCCCGGCGTGATGACACCGTGGGAGCAGCCCGCGTCAGTCGCCTTTCCCACGAGGGCGGGAGAGGCCACTCTGCGGGAAGACCTTGGCCACAGCTGGAGCTCTCCGATCGCAGCTTTCCCGAGCCCTGGGGGACTCGCGGGGGAACGCTCGGGTGGGGGGGGCGGAGCGAGCCCCCGGCGGCTCAGAGGTCCAGCTGCGGCTTAGGGCGGGCAGAGGCGGGACCGAGGGCGGGGCGGCCGCAGCCTCCGCCATTCCCCGTTTCCTCCCTCCCACCCCCGCCGCAGCGCACCACCTCCCCGCCCCCACCCCCGTCCCCCACCGCGCGCGCTCCGCCCGCCCCGGAGCCTCGCCCTCCGCCACGATGAGCAAATGAGCGCGAGCGAGGGCATGAAATTTAAATTCCACTCAGGGGAGAAAGTGCTGTGCTTCGAGCCTGACCCCACCAAGGCGCGAGTGCTGTACGATGCCAAGGTGCCGCTGCGGAGGGACAGGGAGGAGGAGCGGGTCGGGGGGCCCCGGGCCGGGGTGCGGGTACGGGTGAGGATGGTGGCGGGGAGCGGGGTAAGCGGCGGGCCCAGGCGCTCCCTGCCCGTGACAGCTGGGCCTGCGCGGCGCCGAGCGAACGGCAGGGAGCGCTCGCGAGCGCCGCGCTGGGGAGTCGGGGCCCACGCGCTTCCGTTTCCGGCCGGCGCAAGGGGCTGCGCACGCGCGGTCTGAAACGTCGCGGCTGCGGTCTCGCGAGGCTGTCGCCGCACGTTGGTTGCGCACGTGACGTCATCAAGGTCCGCGCGTCCAGGAGGCCGCTCACGGATGGCGCGTTAAGTCTCATCCTACGCGGAGCGCCGCGTGGGCTCCCGTGCGACACCCTGACCACCCGACCCAGGTCCTAAATCATAGCGCCATAGCGCTAGCTGTCGAATCGCGACGTCGTTGTTTTGGGGCCCCAGTTGTGTTTGGGCCCCTCCCGTAGGCCCCGAGGGCTAGGTTGACCCGGTGTTTTCTTCCCTTAGGGCCTTGCGGCATTTACTTTTTCAATCCCCCAGTTGGGTCCCGAGCCCATTACTTAAGTTTAGGGGGCTCGCGGGGGACTGAGCCACATCTGCAACTCAGGTCTGGGTGGCGAGAGGGAGTGGGCATCTCAGTAAGGGGAGTAGGGCCTAGCCCGGGGCCCCAGGTGTATCTAAGCAGCGCTGCCCATTGGGGGACTTCCCAAGGCCCCCGGGCTCATCCAGTTCTATTGCAGGGCTCCGCCCCCGCAACCCTATCTCTGTTATCTGTTTGCTTTTCCTCCTCCTTCCCCGCCTCGAGTCTGCCCCGGGTGTGACACGCCCCATCATTTGCCCCAGCTGTCCCCTCTGGGGACGTCGCTGGACGGGATGGCAAAAACTGCTAGCCATTCTAGCCCCGGGCGTTGTGGAGCTGGGGAGACTACAACTCCCAGAGGTCTCAGGGCTGCAACTCTCTTGTCTGGCCAGGACTCTTCTTTAGTGACAAATTGGTTGGCCAATGGCTTCAGGAAGCTGCTCGCAGTCCCACACTCAGAGACCAATCACGGGGAGGTTGGAGGGATGTTTCCTATTTTGAGGCATCCACTCAGGGAAAAAATGGAATTGAAAGGAAAAATGTTTCAGCCCAGCTCTCGATGTGAAAAAGGAGCGAATGCTTTCACTTTTCTGAAAAAAGGTCTATGATCTAGTTCTCCTGATCTCGATTTCAGTGTTCTGTATGTTCAGTGATTTGTGGACAATACTTTTTGGTTTCAGATTGTGGATGTTGTTGTTGGGAAAGACGAAAAAGGCAGAAAGATCCCAGAATATCTGATCCATTTTAATGGTTGGAACAGAAGGTGAGTGCACTTGTTAAACGGGACTGAAAATTGATCACCTCTGCAGCACCAGAACATTGCATACTTCCTTGTTAGGTTTTAGAAACACTGGTAGGAAAGTTTCATGTCCTGTTTTTGCTTTTTTTTTTTCCCCCTCCCCCCTTAATCAAACCTTGATTTTTCAGAGGAATGATTACTTTTAAGTTGATTATATTTGGGTTCTCTGTGGGTAATTCTGGAAACCCCAGTTGCTTCTATGTCTAAATGAGTTCCTTCAGTTTATTTGCATATTTTGTGACTATAAACTATTTAAATAGTTTTCTGAAATGTAAGTAATTCTGGGACACTTCAGTGGCTGTGAGGTGCTTTTAGCATTTGTTTCATAGCAAAGTAAAATACTGAATTTTACATCCTTTTTTGTTTGTTTTTTTAGCTGGGATAGGTGGGCAGCTGAAGATCATGTCCTCCGTGACACCGATGAAAATCGGAGATTACAGCGTAAATTGGCAAGAAAAGCTGTAGCTCGCCTGTGAGAATACAGAAATCATCACAATGTGTTTTCTCTTAGTGTGTAGAATTTGTGTGATACACAAGTAAAAGTGTGACAAGCATGGTGTAGTATGCAGTTTGACATATTGAAACTGTGGTAGCGAAGAGTGTGTCTGTTGTGTTGTAAGTGACTGCTGTGTTGTCTGCGAAGATACTATATAATATTCGGAACTGGAGATCAGCAATTATGTTCTAAAGTTTAATCATTTGTCAAATGCTTAAGAACCTTTGTTATTATATCTTGTTTTTACTTCAAGGTTCATATCGGTCAACATCAAAATTTATTTCATTCATTTTGTTTTTCCAGAAGCACAGGAAGAAAGAAAAAGCGCTGCCGCTTGCCTGGTGTCGATTCTGTCTTAAAAAGCCTCCCCAGTGAAGGAAAAGATAAAAATGACGAGAACTGTGAGTGGCTGGACTTATTTTCTCCGGTTAAAAGGACTTTCACCCAGTTCTTTAAAACTGCAGGCCTGAGGGGGAGGAACCCTTGGAATTAACAGGCAGGGACATGTTTTAAGCTCATTATACATAATATTTCCTCTTTTTTTTTTTTTGACAATTAAGGTAGCAGTCAGTAAGTCCATAATTAGTCCTCATCACTGCCTTCTTGGCCAGTGTCTTTATACGTTCCTCAGGGGGTCCATTCTCACGTTTTCTCCTCAGTACCTCCTGGGCCTTGTCCTCACGTCCAGTGCAGCAGGTAACTATGGGCTTCTAGGTAACCGAGCACTTTTAGATCGTTTTCTTCTGTGGTTTTTGCATTCCTTGATATTGGCGTTATGTTTTGCAAAATAAAGTTCTATTCTGAAAGGTACAATATTTCTGTCCAGCGTTTAAAATATATGGAAGGCTGCAGTTTATTATTCCTGGCATTAGGACACACACTTCACCTTGAAGAATTTTAAGTTAGTGAACTATGTAATACAGGATTGCTTCATATTTTTTGTTTTACCTAGCAATAAGCACTTCCTCTGATGACAGCAGTGAAGAAAAGGATGAAGCAATAAGTGAACAAAGTGACCCTGAAGAAAAGACTGAAGTGGTAAAAAAACTTTTTATTGTGAAAACTCTTTGTCTTTGGTATATATTTTAGTGGTAAAATTCTTCAGTCAGGAAGCGTTTTGTAAAAATACATTTTTAAAAATTTTTTTCTTTCTTTTTTTTAAGATTTGTATTTATTTATTTTTAGAGACAGGGAAAGGAAGAGAGGAAGAGATGGAGAGAAACACTGATGTGTGGTTGATTCTCTCGTGCCCCCAACTGGGGACCTGGCCTGCAACCCAGGCATGTGCCCTGACTGGGAATTGAGCCGGTGACCCTTTGGTTCACAGGCCAGTGCTCAATCCACTGAGCCACACTATCTTGGGGGAGGTGATACGTTTTTTAATAGAGTACTATAAAGTTATATTTCATATTTAAGGCAAAATAACCCTTATTTATCGGCACTGTATGAATCTCTCGGTGCCTCTTCATACGCATAAGGTATTTCCACAAATTAAAGTTACGTTTTTCTTTTCAGTGAAATTGTGAACTTAATTTTTATAGTGGCCTGTATTTTTTAAAAATATTTATTTGTAGAGATAGGGGAAGGAAGAGAGAAAGAGAGGGAGAGAAACATCAGTCAGTTGCTTCTTACATGCCCCCAAGTGGGGACTTGGCTCACAACCCAGGCATGGGCCCTGATTGGGAATCGAACCAGTGACCCTTTGGTTCGCACGCCACTGCTCCATCCGCTGAGCCACACCACCTGGGGCCATGGTGACTCTTTTGAAATGTTGTGTATCAGAGTTTGATATATTCTGCCTGCCTTCACGGTTAATGTAAATTCCGCTGGTAAAATTAAACGGGGAAGAAAGAAAGCAAGCATTTGCTATGTGGTTAGAGTCCTAAAACAAGTTAACTTTTGACCTTTAATGTGCTTTTCCTTCAAACATGTGTCCTTACTGGCGTAAATGTCACAGATTACCTGGGCTGTATTATAGTAGGCTCTCACGTAGTTAGGCTCTATATAGTAGGCTCTATGTGTTAGTCCTTTGGATATACACTCTCCTGCTGTTTTAAGAAGTGTAAAAGTCTGGAATTGTTACATTGCAGAAGGAAGAAGTGGAGCCGCACAGAAAGAAGGAGATGGAAGAAAGAACAATAACTATAGACATCCCTGAAGTGTTGAAGAAGAAGCTGGAGGATGATTGTTACTACATCAACAGGAGGAAACGGGTATACGGGGGAGCACATAAGACATGGATTTGTGGTAGAACGTTCATTTAGCGATATTTTATAATCACAGACTCAAACAATTGAGAACCTTAGGGGAATGAAATTTCTGTTTTAAGTTTTGTACTGAGTCAGGATTTAAAATGATCTGACAGCAGTGCTCTGCCGCTGATTAAATTCAAGTGTGCACAGTCTTTCCAAGCCCTGGCTGCCCATTAGAGTCCTCTAGGGAGCTTTGCAGAAACCTGATGCCTGGGCTTCCACCCAGGGGAGTACCATGAAATAGATCTGTGGTGGGGGGTGGCTGTGGATCTATTCTTAGAGGCTCCCCAGGTGGTTCTGATAGATCCTAACATGGGAATCACGGCTTGTATTTATTTGAAAAATTAATACTGTAATCTACATGGCGATATGATGAGTACATGACAGACGTCAAAGAGGTTCAAAGCATTTTTTTTTAAATTTTATTTATTTAATTTTAGAGAGAGGAAGGGAGAGAGAAAGAGAGAGACATTAATATGTGGTTGCCTCTCACACGCCCCCTACTGGGGGCCTGGCCTGCAACCCAGGCATGTGCCCCGACTGGGAATCGAACCAGCGACCCTTTGGCTCATAGGCCGGTGCTCAATCCACTGAGCCACACCAGCCAGGGCTCAAAGCATATTTTTGTAAAAGATTCTCTCCAAGCCAAGTAGGCTTTATTTTTGAGTTTAAAAAGTGGCGTGGGCCAGACCAGTGTTTGGTGCAGTGCGTGGTTTATACTGTGCGGTGAGTGCATCAGATGTGTATGTTTTTGTTAACAGTTAGTGAAACTTCCGTGCCAGACCAACATCATAACGATTTTGGAATCGTACGTGAAGCATTTCGCCATCAATGCAGCCTTTTCAGCCAACGAGAGACCCCGTCACCACCACGCCATGGCGCACACCACCATGAATGTGCATTACATCCCAGCGGAAAAGAAGTGAGTGGCGGTGCGGCGGGGGAGATTGGCATCTCCTGGTTGTCTTTGTGTGTTAGAGATTGACTTTCATTTAAACGAGGCTACACTGCGTTCATTTCAGTTACTGTGAATTCATTGATATATCACTTAATATACAACTGAACATGAAAATGTCATCCCTTTTTTTGGAACGTTCATTAAGTGTATCTGGTCTGGATGCAAAAGCAAGACCAGTTTGTTCAGTGATAAATTTTAGGGGGATGACTCTTTTTGTCCTTGAGAAGCGCTGGAATAGGCAATGAGAACTTTATCAAAGCTTGTTTACAAAGACGTCTTTATTCCAGCCTGAGTAATTGTCCTCTTGGTCTTGCCTTGGGCCCACGTGGCTCAGCTGGAGTAGATTTGGACAGGTAGCTCGTTCAAATCCAAATAGGTGTTAGGCGTTCATCAGGTCTGCCCCCTTCAGCCCCTAGCAACTGGGGTCTGTCGGCCTTCTGCAGCACAAGCTGCTCAGATGGCCTGCGTGCCACTGAACGTAATCCTTTGTGTTCAATGTTGTCAGTTCAAATTGCTAGCAGAGTAACTGGGCTTTGTCTTGTAAACCAGTGTTGCCATCTAATCCTTTATCGTTGGCATCTACAAATTCACTCCATTGTTTGTGTGTGTAGGTATAATATGTAGTGTTAAAAATTCTGCGTTATTAAAAATTCACAGCCTTATTGGGATATTTTGCAAAGTTCTTGCATCTCTAATCTCTTCTTTTTAATCCTTCTAGTGTTGACCTTTGTAAGGAGATGGTGGATGGATTAAGAATAACCTTTGATTACACTCTCCCCTTGGTTTTGCTGTATCCATATGAGCAAGTTCAGTATAAAAAGGTGACTTCGTCCAAATTTTTTCTTCCGATTAAAGAAAGTGCCACAAACACCAGTAGGTAAGTTCCAGGGTAGAGAACTTGGTTGGATTTTGAACAGCTCTGTCCCTCTTGGGGAGGTGCTTTCTGAGCCTCTTTCTTTCGCCTGTACTGTGGAAAGAACACCTGCCTCCTTGGCTAATTATTGTTAAGTGAGGAAGTTTATGAAGGCCGGCCACCTGGGGCCTTCAGGTAAAGGTTTGTCTTGTTCTCGCTGTGCTGCATCATCCGTTCCGTCAGTGACCAAGCCTGACCAAGTCTCTTTTCTGTGAGGGAAGCAAAAGTCCCCCAAACCAGTCTGTGCTTCCATCAGTATCAGCTACGGTGCTCCTCGTGCCTCTTCCTGAGGGTGCTGTGTTCTCATGACTCCCGCTGATCAATCTCTTGATCACTTCCTCTTCTGACTCTACTCCCTGAGGGAGGCCACTAAGAACTTTCCACTTGCCACGCGGTGCCCTGCATAAGCCACCTTTCCCTTCCATCCCCTTCTCCCTTCGTGGCTCCTGTCTCCTGGTTCTCTGTCTGCCTCGGGATGTCTTTTCTCAGCCTGTCTCCCTTCCCTGTTGGTGTCACCGCAGGTGAGAGGCCCGTCCAGCTCACCGGGGACCGTTGTCGATGTCCCCGTGCCGTATTCCAAACCTCTAGGTTCCCAGTGTCCCTGGTGAGCTGTTTGCTTTCTCATAGCTGAGGCTTTTGGTAGTTCCATTAACGCGCTGTTCTTACTCTTGAGGGCAGCGCATCTCAACTTTGGCCCTGTTTGACGTTTTCAACCTCGCCCATCTTTGCTGTGGTGTGTCCTCTGCATTGTAGGGTATTCCCTGGCCTCCCCCCACTAGATGGCCAGTAGCACCTCCCAGTTGTGACAGCCAGACACTCCCAATCGAGAACCTTCTCTTAGGCAAATATAAAAGGGACAATGGTTGAGAGGGTTAAAATGGTTGACTTTTTGAAGAAGTACTTATTTTCGCACGCTTGGAAGCGAATGTATATAACCCTGCTGGGGTGTAATTGAGAGTGTATTTTCTGTAGGGTCTGAAGGAGGACATTGAAGAACCTGTCCAGGTTTTGCAAAGATTCCGCAGACTGGGGGGCGTGTGACACTCTCCCCTTTCTTCCGTAGGAACCAGGAGGAGCTCTCTCCAAGCCCACCTTTGTTGAATCCATCCACCCCACAGTCCACAGAGAGTCAGCCGACCACAGGTGAACCCGCCACCCCCAAAAGGCGCAAAGCCGAGCCAGAAGCCTTGCAGTCCCTCAGGCGCTCCACCCGCCACTCTGCCAACAGTGACAGGCTGTCTGAGAGCAGTGCCTCGCCTCAGCCCAAGCGCCGACAGCAGGACACGTCCGCCAGCATGCCCAAGCTCTTCCTGCACCTGGAGAAAAGTAGGTCCATTCCCTGGTACAGAAAGGAGTCCCCCCAGCAGGAGGGGCTGGGGGAAGGTGGGAAGAGCACACGGCACACCCACATTTGCCCACTCGCCTGTGGGAATTTGACTTGAGCTTAGCCCTGACTGAGGCTCAGGAGGCATTTTCCCTGGCCTGGGTGCAGCTGGCTGGGACAGGGTGTCCAGCTGGGCTTTAGCTCTGTAGTTGGATGCTTGGCGCCTAGTGGTTTAGCTCTCTGTCCCAAGTCAGTTATCAGTCACTCCCCATTCCCTCCCTCGGCCTTCATACTAGGCCACCGCTAATGACTTGCTGCCCCTTTGGGTTTGCCTCTCCTGAGCATGGGTTCTTATCAGTGGAATCATGCAGTATATGTAGCCTTAGCTCTGTGGCTTTTTTCCACTCAGCGTCATGTTTTTAAGGTTCATTTTGTTGTAGCTTCTGTTACTTCTTGATTCCCTTCGTTTCCCCAAATAATATTCTAGGTACTGTCTTATAATAGGACAGTCTTATAGTTAAAGATGAACAACTTCTCTGCTATTTGTCACTGTCTATCAGCAGTCTTGAATTCATAGCTATGTGCTTTCTAAGTGAATGATGGACATCTTTTCCTTTTGAAGAGACCCCCGTGCACAGCAGATCATCCTCACCTGTTCCTGTGACCCCTAGCAAGGAAGGCAGTGCGGTGTTTGCCAGCTTTGAGGGCAGAAGAACGAACGAAATAAATGAGGTAGAGTTAATGTCTGCTCTTCACCCCCGTGAGTCCTTCCGTTCTGGAGAGGCACTGTGTTGCTCTTGCTTTGGACGTTAACGGAATTGTTCCCATGATGTGCAACATTGCGTTTTTGGTTTCTAAAATGAGAAGATTCTTAGGGTTCCAGCCCTACACTTAACATTCATCTTTTATCCTAAGTAGGTGTAAGTATTGATACTTGAGTACAAACATCGTGGATAGATTCTTTGACTTTAAGCAAAATGCCATGAAATAAAACCAATTTTACCATAGGCTAATTGATATAAACAAGAGTTAAATTCCTATGGCATCTCATCAATGTTCTAACCAAATGACATGATCTGAGGACCTACTATGTTGTCATCTTCTGTCACAGGTGTTGGAACACTTTCTCTGCAAAAGGCCAGAGAGTAAATATTTTAGGCTTTGCGGGCCACACAATGTCTAACAAGACTGCGCAACTCCAAAAGTAGCTATAGATACTGTGTATGGATGCGTTGTGTTACAAATAAAAATCTATTATGGACACAAAGATTTGAATATCAGATAATTTTCATGTGTGATGAGACATTGTTCTTGTTGTTGCTGTTTTTCAACCATTTAAAAATATCAGATCTGTCCTTAACAGTGATATTAGTTAGTAGCCATCCCTTGGAGGGCATGCTGTATGTCGGCATTATGCCGGGCACTTGACCTAAATGACCTCAAATTCTTACCTTGCCACTGGGTTTCCATTTTGCAGATGGGGAAACTTCATTTTACACCTCTGTTTCTCTAAGGCCACTTAACTGATGGTAGGTAGTGAGTGTTTCCGGGATTCAGGAGATGTCTTCTTAGTGCAGTAGGTTATTTTGTGAACCCCACCTGGGAAGTGGGGTGTCCTTGTTTCTGTTTGCAGGGGAAGGTGACTCTACTAGGGGTCAGCACAGTTCTTCTGTAAAGAGTCAGATTGTAAGTGTTTTCAGGGTTGACATCTGTTTTCACTTGATTTAATGGGTCATATTAGTTTCCCAAGTGAATATAACACAGCAGAAATTGGGAAATTTTAAAACAATAGTAATATTACTCAAAACATCTTTGTGTTACTTTTCACTGCTTCATTCTCTTATACAGCAGGATTTTCAGTAAAGGAAAAGGAGCGACATGACCAAATTAGTTATAGCCAATTTATATGTAGTAGATGTTGAAAATTAGGAAGTCAAATATTTCCATAATTTTAAGACTTCCCCCTCCTGCACT
>VMDR010018043.1:0-19536 GCA_007922815.1 Macrotus californicus | reverse complement strand
CTCAAAGCCAAAATGGTACTTAATGTAGTATGTTTAAAATGACACAATGCTTCTCAGGACTATGAGGCATGACTAAAAGAATTTTTATTATCTTTTAAAATAAATGACCTGAGTTATTCAGCTGTTTCAACAATTTCTGTTATGAATTGAATTATGCCCCCTCCAAATATACATATTGAGGTCCTAGGATCTACTAACTCAGAATCTGACCTTATTTAGAAGGAGAGTTGTTGCAGATATTATCAGTTAAGATGAGGACGGACTGAAGAACAGTGAGTGACTAGTGTCCTTATAAAAAGAGAAGTTTGGGGACACACACAAACGAGAAGAACACCACGTGAAGACAAGGTGGAGATCAGGGCGATGCTTCTGTAAGCCGAGGAACATCCATGATAGCTGGCCACCAGAAGTTGAGGGAGAGGCACAGAAAGGCTCTTCCTCACATTCCTCAGAAGGAACCCACCTCGGTGACACCTCGATCTCAGATTTACAGCCTCAGAACTGGGGGACAACACGTATCTGTTGGTTGGGCCACTCATTTTGTGACACTTTGCTACAGTAGCCCCAGGAAACTAACACAATTCTGAATGTCTTAAAAAACACTTGGCACTCTTCCTCGTGCATGCCTTCAGAGTCCCAAACCTGTATTTTGGATAACCGTAATGTGGCAAAGTCTTGTCCTCTGAGATGATTTTTTTAACAGCCCAAAATTACTCTAAGACACAAATGTAATAAATCATTTGTGCAAGTAACACGGCAGTTTTTTCAAATTAGTTAATTTACACTGTAAATTCATGAAGCTGATTCCTGTGCATCTCTACAGCTGACTGGCAGACAGCCTAAAAAATGCTTGGAACAACATTAGTATTTCTAGGAAAAATGTTTAACCAGCTAAGGTTACCATCTTGAAATATATAAAAAGGCATGTTTCATAAATCCTGATGTGTTTTGTTTTACAGCTTCATTCTTTATAGATACACTGTGTGTGTGATATCATCAATGCATCTTTAAGCCAGAGGTCTGCAACAGTGCTTTACGGCAGCCACGTACTTGACTGGAGATCTATCTGGGACATGATTCCGCCCCTCAGCCTGAGCAGCTTCCCTTCCATTTTGAGCTTCACCTTAGATCAAGACTGAAATAAAAGTTTCTGTAATGATGGAGATGTCTCGTCTGCACTGTCCAGTACAGGAGCAGCTAATCCTGAGAGGTTGTTTGTAAGCACTTGAAATGCGGCTAGTGCAACCAAGGAAACTAGATGGCATAGTTCTACATTTTAATTTGAAAATAGAGTTCTGTTGCTAAAAAATTTTGAAAATTGTCACTAAAAATGAAGTGATAGGAAAACTTCTGCTAACAAAAGAATCATTGATGATTCTAATAAATTCTTCCAGAAAACACAAATATGTAACTTCCTTGAGAATGGGACAATAGATTTTCTTTCCAATGAGCATCCAACTCCATTAAAACAGCTAACTAAAACTCACATCACTGATATTAACCAGCAGGGGAAAGTGCAGAGTAAAGGCCTGTATTTTCTACAGAAAGTGGGATTTTTCCCCTGCATGTTTCAATCTATGTGGAGGCCCTACACGGTATTCTTCTCAGGAATGACAAACTGTGTTCACATCCATCCAGAGTCAGCTACACACTCTGTTTGTGTCTGTTTTCAAAGGACCCCTAGGAGGGAACCTTGATTCTTAACACATATTAAAATCCAATTAATTCTAAAACCTAGTCTTTCCCAATTTCCTTTGTTAAAATGTGATCAGTCTTCAGATTGTTATATTAATTTTTACCTTTATCCTGCTTCTCCACATATCAGAGAAAAAATTTAAGGGACTTTGTGTTTAGACAGAAGAGGAACATGTTGTTGATGCTTGTCATTGTAAGAAAATTTTATACACACTAAATTAATTGCACACAGCCTTACCTCTTGATAAAGGTCACTGAGATCTTCCTGGTGGGCCTGTTTGGAACATCCTGGGAATTCCCTAACACAACAGGAATCCGGGGGCCACTCCATCTCTGTCATTTCCAGCCAGTCAGTGAAATACACCACTCCACAGCACTTGAACTGCAAAAGAACGACTGGTCAGGCTCTGAAACTGCAAAAATGTTTTCTCAATTTATAGGAGATTAAACATTAGATTTCTTACATTTTCATAGTCAGAGCTTCCTCTATTGATTAGCAAACACTTTCTCTGGCCAAGGTTTAGATCCATGGCTTAAGGGCATATGTAGATTAGGTTCAGAATAATTAGCTATGAAAATGTTCTGCCCTCGGTGGGCCGGGTGGAGCAGAGGACGGTGGGCAGTCTCTGAGGGCTCTGCCGAGAGTGGCTGGCTCTGCACACCACGCGGCCCGACAGATGGATCCGTGCCTGGGACGGTCACTGCCTCCCAGGGTGCCACGTTCACCATCTCAAAATCCACCAGCTCCCACTTTGACGATTCTGAATTTCCCATGTAAAATGAAACAAGGAAAATACTAAAAATGATTTTACATTTTTTCATTTGCCTAAATATCTAATTTTTAAAAAGCAAATATCACCATAAGAGAATTATAAATGATGAATTACTAAACACTATGAGTAATACTGAAATTTTCCAAGAAACTTTAAACATATTTTTAGTAATTTCCTTTTAAAACCTTGTTCTAAAAGCTATGAATATATCGTAGGCATCAAAAATTAAGTCAAACATAATTTGATATCACATATTTTATGCTATTGAGATTCTATAAAAATCATATGTATTAAAAATATTTTACTTTCTAAAAATCATAAACTACTACGTTCCCAAGTCAGTCTTTTAAAATCCTTACACTCAGAGAAAACTTACCTCTCTCATTTCCTAACGACATGTTTTCCCAGGTTGATGACAGAAGGATAGTTTTTGGAAAATTCTAACCCCATCCACAATAGAACAGCCCATTCATCTGGCCTTGTCAGGAAATGAGGTGCTCCACAGAAATGACATTTTCCAAATAACTTAAGCATATCACATTCAGTGCCAAACATTTTTTTTATTTTAACGAGTCACTAAGATTTTTTTTTTTACATACTTGCTTTTCATTGTTAACAAAAGATATTGAATGGAAACTTTTCCTGAAAACTCCCTCAAGCAAACCCATTATGGTGCCACTCATGGAGATGCTCTACGTCTCCTTGCAGTTTCCCTGCCTCCTTTAAAATCACGTTGTGGGATAGGGCCACTTTTGCCAGCACTGCATCAAATTCAAGAAAATATCATCACGATTTAACATATAAAGAAACTGAGGCTCTGATGGGTCAAGTAACTTGCCAAGATCACTGACCAGTGGGTGGCAGAGCCTATTTATTCCAAAGCCTATTCACCAACTACTACGTTAAATAAACACATTTTTAAAAGGAAGGTTTTCTCTTTTTTTAAGGTAGTAAATGAACATTACTAGGACTTAAGTGAGTGTCCACCAAGTTGAGGGACATGCACAGAACAGCACTGAATGAGGAGGCAGGACTACAGGGGCTCCACCATTTATTGTGTAAGAAGAGTGTTATGGGCTGAACTGTATGCCACCCAAAGTTCATGTTGAAGTTCTCATCCCCAAAATGTGACCATAGTTGAAGTCAGTTTCTTTACAGAGGTAATTAAACTAAGGTCATTAGGGTGGGTCCTAATCCTGTATCACTGATGTCCTTATAAGGAGATGAAATCTAAACACAAACATACAGAGGGAGGCCAACAGGAAGACAGGGAGGAAGACAGCTATCTACAAGCCCAGGAGAGAGGCCTCCAAAGAACCAACCCTGCACACAATGATCTCAGACTCTGAGCCCCCAGAACTGTGAGACAATACATTTCGGTTGGTTACACCACCCAGTCTGTGGTACTCTGTCACAGCCCTAGAAAACCAGTACAAAGAGTTTTTTAAAACTCTTTCAGGATACACAGAAGTCTTCACCACCACCTCCTCGGGGGTAAAACAGGCCCATGACATAGAGGAAATTTAGCAGGCAACAATCTGAAAATATGGGAGCTGCCATTTGCAACGCTGGTGCATTTTCTCTGTAGGTGGGGCTCCTCTTCGTACCATTGGAGGGCAGAAAAAAACCTCGCTTTGTTTTTTAACTTGAATTATCATGGTCTGCATCACAAATCCCAGAAAACAAAGAGTTCTGGGCAGCTTCACCAGGGCAGAAGCTGAACATAGCTTTCTATAAATTCCCTGATCCTTTACTTACTTTCCTTGCATGTTGTTTTCAGTACAGATGAACAGTAAACAAACAAAGTCAGGAAGCATGTGAATAAATAGGAAATCTGTGTTACAATGATAATTTTCACCATCTCAACAACTATAGCACAAAGGGCCAGATTTGGAGATTATCCTGAACTTGAACCTCTGCCCATATCCGAGCCAGAGAAACTGAGCAGAGGGCTGGTTATCTCTTGTGTAAGGCACTGACTCTCAAATGCTTTGTGGCCCAGCTCTCAATAAAATGAAAGGAAATGGACATACTTGGTCATCTGGGAATGTCACTCTGATCACAAGGAAACTGCTTGGGAGAGAAGCTTGCTTTGAAGCAAGATCAATGATTAACTTCAAGTCACCAGATTTTAAACCTCTAAATATAGTCCCCATTTGAGAAGATGATGGTGTAGTGCTATGTGAAAGTTAGGTAAGAAAAGCTAAAAGCACCTTATACTTTGTAATGTTATTGTTAAAAACCATAAGCTAAATAAGATCAAACTTAATTAATCTTCTCAAAAAACTCAAGGAGGTATTTTATTATCTCCATTATACAGGTGAGAGTGAGATTTCAGGAAGTTAAGTAAATTATAGAAGCTCATGAAATAGTAAGCAGCAGAGCCAGAATTTTCTGATTAGAAAGCTCATGCCTTTAATGATGTATCGGCTCCTAATTCTCAAATGAGAATGATCATATTAAAATTTTAAATGTTTAAAATACAACTAGCTCACTCTGGCAAAGTAGCTCAGTTGGTCAGAACATCGTCCCAATACGCCAAGGTTCTGGGTTCAATATCCAGTCAGGTCACATACAAGAATCAACCAATTAATGAACAAATAAGTGGAACAATAAATCAATGTCTCTTTCTCTCTCTCTAAAAAAAAAATCAATAAATTAAAAAAATGTTTAAACATTTTAAAATACAAATAGCTCTAAAAGTAATGAAAAATTACCTATTCAAATAAGATTTGGATATTTATTAACTTTTCATGAAAAGGAAACTTCACAGCAGCTTAGTAAAAAGGATTTAAAAACCTCTAAATGCTACATGTATCACGTGAAAAGTAGAAGGAATGGTATCCATGGGAAGAAAATCAGAGCCTGAAGTTCCGTAAGGTATTTCTTAATAAAGAATGACACCACTGGTAATAGAGTCACAGGCCTCACTTTTCAGCACAGAGAAAGTGACCAAAGACGAAGCTCTGAACATGTTTTGAAAGTGCGCCATTTAGTCCACACCCTTTACCTTAGAAATTACAGCATTTACCTCTCTCTGAAAAAAATTCCAAGCGTGAGTGAGCCACCGATATCTAGGTAAGCCATAATTTGTCATCCTGGCTTTTAAAGTGACCATGTCTGACCACTGTACTGGAACCTGAAGATAAAAAACAAAGTATCAACAACTGTAACGCACAAAAACACAACCCAGAGACACATACATCCACACATTCACAAACTCAGTCACTCACAGTCTCATACACATACTCACACATACGTGGGATGTGCTGTAATTGACAAATACTTTATATTTGTTGGTGGCCTAAGATAACTCGGAGTTACTAAATACTTACTGAACAATCTCTACATGCAGATTTTTGTATTAAATGACGAGGTATGTCATATTAAGCAAAGTAATGCAAAATCATTTAATGTCAATATCAAGCTCAAGGAAATCATAAAACATGCAAACTATGTACTCTACAGATACACAAGAAGAGCTCCTTAAAACAAACAACCCCTGCAGAGAAATGTCCTTCGATTTCATTTCACAAAGTTGCTGTTTTTGAAGTGACTGTAGATTATGGAACTAAAAAAAAGGGAGAGGAATTAAGAAAGAGCACAACCAAAGTCTCACTCTGGAATAAGTTTGTAAACACCTTTTCAAAATTTGGATTTTAGAAGCATGTTAGAATTCTACAAAAATTAGTTCTGAAATTAAAACATTGTTTGTGTTTCTATTCTTAAGTCGCCTCGCACCGTGTCCCTTCACAGAATGCTTAATCGTTAACTGAGCTTTAAGTACACATCACAACAGTTGGCGAGAAATCTCTTGAGCATAGCACTCTATGTTTTGCCGACAGTGCCAGCGGAGAAACTGAGGCATGCCAATCCTTAGTCTCATGACACGTGCAGCATTAAAGTAACTCTTGGGAGACAGGACAGGCCCCCACATCTGATCTATGGAGTAACACAGACCAGGCACAAGCAAGCTGAACACTAACTCAAGAATTGGATTATTGGGAAATCTTATTTTTAAAAATAGTATTTCAATAGGAGTAGCTAAAAAATTCCTGACCACAGAAATTTTTCATTTTTTCCTGAAAATTAACAAATTTTCTTTTGTTACTTGAAAATATACAATACAAGAGAAAACATCCCCCACTTGGACACACAGCTCTGTTCCAGGTAACACAACACTGGGTTAGTGTGCATGTGGTTTCGGCAAAGCTCAAGGAACTAGCCAAAGTTCAAGCTACTCACTATGAATTATTATCATCTCATATCTTATTGAGCATAAAATACATGAAAGTGAAATAAATTCTCCAGAAATTTACAATCTGACACAATATCATTGACAGATTTTTTTGAGAGAATAACAAGTAAGAGGTGACTATGTATAAACAACAGAAATAATGGGGAAACCAGACTGTCTGATGTCAAATCTTTTGGTTATTAGAACAGTCTTATTTTAGATTTTATTTTCCAAAATAAATACAAGTTGTTTCTTCCTTTTGACCACAATCAATCCAAGACCAAATGTGTCAAGAAACAGAGAAGATCATTGACGTTCTGGCACAAAATACTGGATCTGGCCATAAAGGAAAACACACATTTATTGGCCGCTTGCACGAAACAGCTAAGAGCACAGAGCCCATCTATGCAAAGGCTGCGTTCTGCACAATTTGGCAGCTAATAAACTTTAATGGCACTTTTCACTCACACTGCTGTTAGCGCAAAAGCTATAAAAAAAATCTGTCAAACTTTTTTTTCTAATGAACTCCTTTCCATATTTTACTTTTAAATGGGCCTTGCTCTGTCCTGGTGACTTAGTGGGGAAGATTTACACGAGCAAAACCAGTGATGTAGCCATCTGCGGAGAGGAGAGCGCGCACTGTCCAGTGCCACTGGGATTCTTAGAAGACACTTGCAAATGGCCCCTTAACAGGGTGGAGGAGAGCATCTGAACAAGTACAAATTCCTCTCCCTCATCTCAAGTTTCTTAGAATTACATTAGAATCAAAATTTTCCAGTCAAATGCCTTAAATTAATTTATTTCAAATTTGTTTTTACTTAGGAGACTTACAAATACTCGCATGAGAGAAACTCCAGAGAAACCCTTTAAAAATCCACAGAAAGTAAAATCATTTCTAAAAATCTTTTAATTGTCAAAAAGAACACAATCAAAAGCAAAGGTGAGGGGATCAAGAATTAATTATACAATTTACTATCTCTTGCTTGAATGTTAAGGAGACACATGTATTTTTTAAAAATAGAAAAAAATTAAGGAACTATCTCTGTTTACCAATAAAACGGAAACTGAATCCCTAGAAATAACTAATTTTTCACTCCCCTATATTTGCAAAGTTTCTAGGATATGAAGTGAAAATAGGATTCTCAAAGACAGAGAGAATATTCCAATTTAATAGGATATTTTGTTTTGAAGGAAGTTATTAATTTATTTTCAACTGCTTAGAACCTGCCCCAACTTCTCAATTTTTAGTAGAGAAATAAGTAATTATAAGTCTCTCTTCTAACTGAGAGTTGTCACACATTAGAAGCACACTGCTGGGGGTGCACTACAGAGGGCTCCTGGGAGGGGTGCAGACTTGTGGCGGGGCCAAAGCCTCGTTCACATACAACCTGGAGGATGCAGAGCACCCACGAGTCTGCAATTACCACTTAGTATTCAAAACAGTGTCACAGTACAGCAGCAGATTCACCGTAAAATCTTTAATAACTGCATCAGTACCATAAACAACTTCAATTTTCTTACACAGCTGCCACAATGCCTCTCTGAAAATAATCTCCCTCTCTGCTTGAGAGCTCTTACATTTTAGAGTTGAAGACTCACCTGGGGAAATGGTCACAAATGCACACGTCCAGTCCCTCTGTCCCTTCTCCCTCTGCCTTTCCCTCTATTCCAATTTCGCAGATCTGGCCTAGAGCCCTACAATGCATGTTTTTAAGAATCACTTTGGGTGACTGCTGCTAGGTAGTCCAAGGACTGCATGCTGGAAAGTGCCACCTTATTGAAATAGAATCACTCTATGATACAGGCAGTGGGAACATGTGGCCTTCCATCATGAAAACGGCCAGCAAGCACAGATACCCAGAAGTAAGTGCTCAACTTCATGGTGAGAAACCCACCAATTTCCACCAAAAAAGTGAATAAACGTTAAATAACTAATAATGTCTATTGTAAGCAAGAGGGACGTGCAAATGGTAAATCAAACAGGGCTGCTCACATCTCAAGACTGAAAAACCCTTGTTGTCATCCATCCTAACATAACTATAAAAGTTGGTCCCACAGTTTCAACTGCAAAAATGAAAGAGAAACAAAGCTGAAGAGCTGTTTTCATGTAGCCAAGCGTCAAACTGTGAGAGTGTTTCCCGACTCGGGTAGACACACAGCACCTCTTCAAACACGCTTCCTAAGTGGAAGCCGGTCTGGCTTGCTGCAAGCAGGAGACCATTTCCTAGTCATGGAGGAGAGCCTTTTTTTTTAAGGCTTTAGGCAGAGCTTTCTCGAATCTTGTTGCAAATGTGAATCTTTCCTATTATGTACTCTAAGTTGGTAAAACTATTTTACAACATATATTATTTTTAGTCTATTATATCCATGTTTAAGCAATCTGTGAAATTAAAGACATATATCATAGTACACCAAATGAAATATTACAAATTATGGTTTGGAACTGTGCTTTAGACACAGAAAAGAAAATGTAACTTTTCAGAAGTACGGGGACTATATGTTGTTGTATAGTATGAACATTCAAATTAACAATCATGTGCCTACATTACTCCAAAGGATCTGATTTATGTGGCTGAATTGGATATTGTTTCAGATTGTGATTATAGCCCGTTTTGAACTCACCATAATTTCCTGCTCATACGTCCAAACACCACAAGCCAGTTCTACACAGAAAATGACAAGCAAACTTCCAAAGTACTGTAGAAAAACAGAAAATTAATGCTGTTAGGAATCAAAGTAATATGGTCATCTGAGACAAACTAAATATTACTCCGTGTTGTTTATCCAAAGACCAAGAAAACAGGCACAGATTCGGGAAGCTCCCTTAGGAATAGATGGGTAAAATTTCAGCAAATTCAGAGACATCTGTAGCCAACATTTAACACTCACCTAAGTGGGCCATGTGGACAGTGCTCTATTTATCAAATACTTTCATAATTCGTTCATTCAAAAACCTTGTGAAATAAATAGGACTACCTCACTTTACAAATGAGAAAATTAACGCAAAAAGGAGATAATGTGAATTGCTCAAGACTGTGCACAGCAAATTTTGGAGGGCTGGCCCACTGAGCCACATTCTCTGTGCTATAACTTGTCACCTCTCCGGTTGTGCAGGTAACTTTACAGAAGGAAGCAGTACCAGTGTGAGAAAGAATGGGCTCTCTGTAGGTTCTCTTCACTAATTCCAGCAGAAAGAAAACAGGGCCACTGCTCTGGAACCCTCCACTGTTTACAGTGCGGGGTCACAATGAGGGCACTGGGTAGTGATGATTACTGATTATTTCCCTTCATTGGAAGGACAAGTCCAGTAACGGCATGAACTTTGCATTCCTCATCACAAAATGATGTTCTGTAAGTATTTGTTAAATAAAAGAATAAATGAAAACAAAGCAGAGTGCTATGACAGTAAGGGACAGGGAGCTGCCAGGGGCTGGGTGACTGGGAAAGGCCTCTTTATGCAGGTGATCCTTAAGGTGAGTGAGTACTGACAAGGAGAAGGTGATGCTGTGAAGATTTGTGCAAAAGCAATCCAGGCAGAGAAAATATCAAAAGCAAGGCCACCTCTCAGGGTGAGCTAGTTAGTTAAGATCTCAGTGGTACCTGGAGTGCACAAGGGGTGGGAACCGTACAAGGGGTGCCAGTAGATGATGTTGAGAGGTACAAAGAGCCAGATCCTTGTGGGCTGTAGAAAGGATTCTGCATTTAGTTCCATGTGTAATCAAAATCTATTAGCAGGTGACACAATCTGATGTACATTATAAAAATATACTTCTGGCTATTTTGTGAAAAATGACCTGTAGAAAAAAGTAAGGGTGTGATTGGAGAAACTAAGTAAAAGGCTGATGAACTAAAATGGTAACAGGAAAACGAAAAAAGAACGGACTGATTTAGGACTGTGAGCCACTGAGACTTGAACTTTGAGTTTCTTCCCTCATAGTTTTTGCCATAAAAGCAGAGGGGAAATAAAAAGATAAAGAAAATTGAGCTGATTTTCTACTATTGCCATGATATATCCTTTATGATTTGAAAGTATAAATCACTGCTATTCATTTTAATTTGCTTCTTTCGTATAAAAAATGAAGAATAATAGCAGCATAACCTCTTAGACAATTATGGGGATTAAAAATAATTGCTTCGAAAGATAAAGCAGTATGTTCTTGAGAGGAAGCGCTTTTACTTTCAGCACATGAGGTACTCATAGTTTCAAACTACTCAGATCCCGTTTCCAAGTGCTGCCTTACTTTATAGATCGCAGCCCTGAAGTGATGATTAGAATAAATTTAGTGAATATAGTATTCCAAGTCAGTTTCTCTCTGTACTCTCTTTAATGCTTTACTTAAAAGATTCCTAGACATGAACAATACTATACTTGCACCTTTCATTACAAAGAGACCCAATGTTCAATAATTACATGCCAGATCAATAGGAAAGGGTGAAACTCCAGAGAAAATGACACTGTGGGGTAAAGCAGTCCCTGGCTTTTCCTCAGTTTTGTTTCCCATGTTTTCAGCTACCTGTAAGCAACTGTGACCCAAAAATATTAAATGAAAAATCCCGGAACTAAACAATTCATAAGCTTTAAATCGTGCACCGTTCTGTGCAGCATGATGAAATCCTGAGCCATCCTACTCCACCTCGACCGAGACAAGACCGTCCCTTTGCCCGGAATGTCCATGCTGCACATGTTCCCACCCATTAGTCGCTTAGTAGCCACCAGGGTTATCAGATCAACTGTGGTGGTACTGCAGGGCCTGTTCAAGTCACCCTTATTTTACTTTATAAAAGCTCCCAAGCGTAACAGTACTGGCAATTCAGGTGTGCCACAGAGAAGTCATAAAGTGCTTCTTTCAGTGAAAAGGTGAAAATTCTCAACTTAATTGTTCAATGTTATTAGTTATTGTCGCGAATCTCTCACTGTGCTTGATTTATAAATTAAACTTACTCACTGGTATGTGTGGACGTACAGAAAAAGCATGGTATGTATAAATATGGTTCGGCACTATCGTGGTTTCAGGTGTCCATGGGGCAAAGGGGCTTATCCACACATAAGGGGGACTACTCTACCTTTGCTGCCTCAGATCCCTTACTTAGTCTTTTCAAAATTGATGTCTGGTTACAATGAAAACCAAAGCAGCCCTGAAAAGGCAAGAAATTTCAAAACATAAAAAATGAAAATAGGTGAGAATTACCCGTCTGTGCTGCTGGTAGAAATAGGACATACCTGGATGCTGCCTTGGGGATCACCATGCAGATTTCTGGATTAACTTTATATCCTTTTAAATCCTATTTGAGTTATCTCTTTCCCTCCTTGCCTCCCAGAGTCACTGACCAGCTTAGATGTCTGCTCTACACCAGCAGAGAGGCCCCAGCACAGGGCCAAGGCCACGCCCCCAGACGTATGCAATGCATGTGGCATCTGAGTAACTCCATCTTACGGAACAGAACGACAGTGTAACAACCACGGCACAACGCCCATAAAATGCATAGTCACTACAAACCACCTTTTGACTTCTTAAAGTGCGCTTTACAGCAGGCTCGTGAAAACCTAACTTAACCACCCCCAGGGTGTGTATGTAAAGCATTTATATCTACAACGATCTCTCATTACAAACTCAAAGCTCAGGGAAAACTAAAATGATTGTATCTTTCTGATTTCCAGTGTTCTCATTAGATGCAGTTTTTCCCACATGAAACAATTCCTCTGTTTTTATTCCACCTACAGTCAGGGGCACAGATTTATTTGACCTTGAGAACAAATTAAATCTAAAATTTAATTCAGATAAAATATATTTTTGCAAATGATGCTGCGGCTTCATGATCAGCTGTCTCTGCTTTGTTGTCACTGCATTAGCCTCAAACATCCAGTCCTCTAATTCCAAGGAAAACTTTAAATGTCAAATCCATCCTTAATATAACATACATAGATCAACTGCATTTACACTTACATTTTCTTCTTCAGTGAGCTGAGTCCTAGATAAAGTTATCCTCGTGTTGATTATTGCACAAAGAATCACTGCCATTATTTAGTTCAAGGGCTAGATCTGAGTAAGGCATCTATAAAGTATGGTATTAAACCATAGTTTCAATAAAATAAAACTTGCAAACCTGACCGACGTGGCTCAGTTGGTTGAACATCACCCTGCAAAGTGAAAGGTCACCGATTCGATTCCCAGTCAGGGCACATGCCTGGATTGCAGGCCGGTCCAGGCTGTGTTGTATACAAGAGGCAACCGATCGGTGCAGTCTTTCTCACTCCCTAGTTGTTCCTCCCAGTTTATCTGCACGTGGGTGTGGGACCACCGGGTCCGCCAGCCGCCACCTTGCCCGGCATGCCAGCTGCCACCTTGCTGAGAGTCCTGTCCACCCGGCTGCCCATCTCTGCCCCTCTTACCAATCCACCCAAAGTCACCAGTGTTGGAACATCATCTCGGGTCTCTACCTCTACTCCTACAACTCCTGCACCAACACCAAAACTTAACACAGCTCCACCTAAGGCCACCAGTGCTCCGACATCACCTAGTGTCTCTACCTCTGCTTTGGCACCAGTGCACACGCAGGACATTCTGAGAGAAACCATTTCGTCTTCTCCAATGCAGACAATAGACACCCAGCCTATCGCACCACAGGAAACAAATACCACCAGCTCACCCTCGGACTCTTGCCCAACAGATGAGAACAGTACTGTGATGCAGCCTGCAGAGTGTGGTTGGCAAGATGGTGGAAATCACGTGATGAGCACCAATAAGGCTGTCTACACTGGACTCTCCACTACTGCACTGATATTGCTCAGTGTTTTGGCTGCTGTACTTACCAAAAGATATTTGTGTGTAAATGGAAAAGTGCTGCATATAAGCCAGCTTTCATCTATAAAGCTTGTGACCAGAACTTTGCCAAATGAAACTGCAGTGCTCTACCAAGCAGATGAGAATGTCCACTTTGACAACAATCTTTACAATGTAAATTAAGACTCAGCAGCCGTACAAAGCTTTATGTCCCTGACGGCAGAAGACAATGACCAGATTCCACCATGACAGAGTCCTTTAAAGCTCCAGGATGAGTTTTCTATCAGTTTCTCACCATATTCCAACCTGTCAGTGATGTTGGTTCGAGTGTCTCTAGCTCATCTGTGTGTAGTTGACCTTGGTGGTAATAGGTCCTAATTTTTTATGTGAAACAGGCTCAGTCTTTCTGATCATAGCCGAGCTCTCTCCCAGATGTGAAACGAACACTTTAGACCTTATGAATCCTGTGTCCTGCAAGAATTCTACTGGAGAGATGGGGAAAAACTGCTACCTTGGTCACATAGGACTTGAAATCAAAATCTGACTTGGTACTTAAATGACTTCACTTGGAAGCATTCAATGATTATCTCTTGTTTTTTATCTTATTAACTCCAAATGTTACATTTCCTAAGTTACCCAAGGGTTTCAAATTATGGAGGTGCATAGGTTTTTATTTCTTCAATGGGGAAATAAATTCAGTGTGACTTAGCCTTTAAAATAAATAAATAAATAAATAAATAAAGAGGCAACTGATCACTATTTCTCTCCCTCTCTTTCTTCCTCCCTTCCCCCTCTCTAAAAATAAATAAATAAAATATTTTTTAAAAACTAGCAAAGAAAAGAATCGAACAATAGCTCCCACTGAACTTTGTTAAGGCTGGAAGTGTCCAAGTGAATCACGTTTCACTATAAAACCATCTGTTGTCCTCAACAGCACTGGGAACAGGAACGTAGACCCGGAGATCCTGCAACGGTCTCTCATGCTTCTTACTTCTCCAGTGTGCGTAGTTTCATGAGATGATCTGTACTAACCCCATTTGCAGAGCTATTCACTTTTCTCTTCTCCTTGAGTGATATCCTTCTGTAGAATGATGGAAAGAGCTCTGAACTTGGACTCAGAAGACTGAACTTCAAATACAGATCTGGAATATACACTCCGATCTTTTGGCAAAATCATTAAACTGCCCTGACATCAGTTTGCTTGTCTGTATAATGAAGATAAAAATAAAGTCTGCTTTACTGTTATCAAGGTTGATTTGATATATGGGAAAGTAATTTGAAAAATGTTTAATTTTATATTTGTAAAGCATTATGCAAAAGCCATGCTGAATTAGTTTGTGGAATACTATCCAATATTGACTTGTCCTTTCCTTCTGGATACAGCCTTCCTTCTCTGCAGTGGGCTACAATTCTTCCTCATCATCGTTTTCCAGTATTTCACCTCTTGTCCTTTACTTTTTTCCATCCTTCCATGTATCAGGGTTTCTCTGTCTGCTGCACATCAATCCTGAGAGGCTCTGGCTTTTAAACCAGCAGCTCCCTCCCCCACCAGTCATGGTGCTCACTTAACTGCCAGACCATCGGTCTGACTGCTAGAGATCTTGTCCTTAAACATTATTTCTTCCCCAGTGCCTAAGTAGTGTCACAGCACAGGTATTCAACAAATGCTGGTGGAAATAACAATCAGCTTAGCAACTGAAAAAAACAATTTCAGATTTCCTTCAGTTTTTCTGAACACAGAGTTTCTTGTTATCATTTGACTTAACCTTGACTTCTGCTTACACATTTCTATTTTAAATATTGCCTCTCAGTTTTACTATGTGTCTTTTATGTGGATTATACTATGATAATTTAGTGTGCCTTTAAGCATTTAAGACAATTTACATAGCTAAAGAAAAGAAACAATATACAGACTCACCCCATCTTTCCTGGGTTACTACTAACTAAACATTGTAAACAGAGACTAGGAAAGTGTGTGTTTATACAAGGAAACAGCACACAAGTATTTGCATTACAACCTATTTTTTTGCTTTAAATATTATTCAATACAGAGTTCCTTAAAATATCTAAGTTCTTCTACTGAAATTAAACTAAAATCTGTGTTCTACAAATAGGTTTTACCCCTAAACATAATGTTCATGAAAAAAAATTATCAAGTAAGGCAAGTTGAGAATAGGACACAGCTCCAAAATGATATAACTAGTATTTTGGGGTTTTTTTCACCAAATCTCTCAAGCTGAGAATAAATACCTCTGGTTAAAAGACGAACGCCTTCACTGGGTTAGATAACAAAAGATTAGATAAAACATTCTATTTGAAATTGCTTTGTTGACTTTTTTTAACTATACAAATGGATGAACATGGGCCCTGAAGTAAAATCGACCTGGCTTCAGACTCCGGCTCCATTACATACCAACTGAATGACCTTGAGCAATTTCAGCTCAAGTGTAAAATGAGAATGTTAAAACTTCCTTGCAGTGCAGTGTTAAGGATTCAATCAGTAAAGTGCTGTCTCAGAGTAAGCACTACCTCAATGGTAACCATTATGAACCAGATGATAGTATCTGCTAGAATACGAACTCCATGAGGGCAAGAGATTGTCATGTTTTAAACACTCAACAGTGTGCCTGACACAGAGCACAGACTACGCACGTTTCTTGACTAGCTATAACTGCGACTGGAGGTGTGAGTGAAACTCTTCAGCTCCTCCTGTCAGTGTTACTCCCAGTAAAGGATATCTAATCCCACAAGTAAAATCCCTCTCCAGTGCGAATACAGCTGGTATTTTTCAAAACATCTTTATTAGGAAATGAAAGCAGGAAGGGTGTGGAGGGTGGGGAATCCAATTTCTTTTATTAAAATACCGAAACCAGTTTCTCTGTTATTTTAAACTAAGGTTGACTACAGAATGGCAAGAATGGTGAAGGTTACCGGTCCCTTGTCCACTGGATGTATTTGAAGAGGAAAGGAAGGGCATAAAATCCCACTTTCCTATTTAAGCGCCTGATGACTTGTATGTACATTCATCCTCCAATAGAAATAAAGGGAATTCATCCTGCTTATTAAATGTTTTATCTCATTATGTGTATACAGACAATATAGTAAAATCTCAAGGAAGTCCTTCCTTAAAGAAATATTAATTTATTAAAATGACTGGGTTCCCTGACACCCCACCCCCAGGACTTCCCAATAAAGAAAGCAGATTAAACACATGCCCTTATTCCTTCGCTCCTTGAAACTTCAGCAGCACGACAATAAAGCGGTATTTTAAAAGGTATAAATCCAGAAATAAAGGAAAAGGAGACAACAGCAAGTGTACTTTGGAAGGCACAAAGAATACGAAAGAGTAGCAAACTGTTCCGCAGTCCTTCCAAAGCTGAATGAATGCTTGACCAGCAGGGGCAGAACTTTGGAACTGCCTAATTCCCACTACAGAGTCCCCAGATGCTCAGGTATTGGCAGCTCCAGATACTTCTGGAAGCAGATGAAGGTACAGCTGAAAAGAGGGTGACTGGTTGAAAACCTGTTTAGGAAGAAGTTAGAATCCTCAAGTCCCTTCCCCATGTTAGCTACATAGCTGGGTGACTGCCCACCCCCAGCAGCGCAGAAGTGGGAAGAGTCGCGGTTGTGAAGAAACAGTAAAACAAAGTCTTGGGGCTCGGGCACGAGGAACAGTAGAGGATAACGTACAGTACTGGAAACAGATAACTGAAGTTCAAACTCACATACCTTTCCCACAGTTCAAAACTCAAATCAAACTAAAATAGCAGTGGATTTCTCAATAACAATGGAAGCTACAGAACAGTGATAGCAATTCTTTAAAATCCTGAGGAAAAAATGACTTCTAACCTATAATTCTATACACATCAATATTAATAAGTAAGGGAATCTAAAGTCCTTCTTAAGCATGCCAGCTTTAAAATAAAATCTATTTTCTATATTTACTTTTTCAGGAAACTACTGAAAGATGTCTCCCTAAAATGAGAGACTAAACAAGAGGACAATGACTTTGATTCCAGGAAACATGGGACCTAAAATAAGAGAAAAGCAAAAAGGAAATCCCAGAATGGTCATGTAGTAGGCAGTTAGAAATGAACAGAGCAAGGATGATAGGCCAGGTACAGAAGGTCACCAGGGCAGAAAGCCCCAGGTGCCTAGCAACAGGCAAAACTGGGAAAACAGAACCTTGCCCCCAGGGTAACCTTTCCTCCCCTGGCCTAACAGTGGTCATGCAATTTAGACCCCTCTGACTTTTCATGATCTTCCATATTGCTGGTCAAGCAGCTCTGACCCTCCCCTGACCTTTCCTCCCCTGACCTTTCAACTACCAGTTCTTCAGTAAACCCCCTTGGAGGAGGAACATAGGGCTGAAGAGTGTCCTCAGGCAACTCCCAGGAGGAACCTTACAAGACCACTCCCTTACACATTAACCCTTAGGGATAACATCTAGGCCTCAGTTGTGTTTCAGCACCAGCCCAGAAAAGCAACAAAACCAGACAAGTGATGCTATGGCTGACGTCAGGACCAGAAGTCAGGACCCGCTTCACTGACTAATGACCCCCCTGCCCTGGTGCCAACCAATCAGTAGAGACCAAGATCCTGAAAGGACAAACCTGGAAAGCTGATGAATATTCTATTGGGATTCTCCCCTGAGACCTCCAGATAAATACCCTCCAGACAGAGGACCCCCTGTGTCTCCTTTGGCTTTCCCCATTCCCTCCCCGCCACTCTCCATTTCCTTGTCTCTCTCTCTCTCCCCTAAGCTCTAAGGACCCTTCTTTCCCTGAGCCCATTTCTTCTACAGCTCACTTCTACCTCTGAGACTTTCTAAATAAACTCTCATAGTTTCAGTCTTGGCTCTAGATTCTTTCTTTCTTAGAAACTCAAATACAGAGGTTGCTGAACAAAGGTCCAATCACTGGTAACATTCTGGTGCCACTTCTCTGCCAAGAGTAATAAAGGAACAGCCCAAGAGAGCAGCAGCTTCAGCAGGTCTAGAACGTTCTGAAAGAGATAGCTCTTTGAAAAACCATCCAAAAAATGCTCAAAATATTTGAAAATATAAAGCAGAAACTAACACTGGGTAAGTTTGGAGTTGAATTAGACAGAAATTCATAGAAAACAGGAGCTTTAGTAATTCCAAGAAAAACAAAGTATTATTCCAGAAAGAAAAAGTATGCCCAGTCCTTTACCTGGACCAGCTGTGAACAGCATTTACATAGTCATGGTCATGGAAACACTGATCTAACCGAAATTATGTCATGTCGTGTGGAGGTGAAATAGGAAGTATGCCTGGGGGCGGGGGAATGAAGGCAGGAAAGGGGGCCAGTTCTTCATCTTCCATAAGAAGTCAATGCAGAGACCTTAAAGCTGAAAGCTAAATGAATGAGAAAAGTTACATAAATATGTGATTTAGAAGGAATCTGCTAAAACAAAAGTTGTAAGTGGTTGTCTCTTGGGAATGGGAATGGTAGGGGTGAGGGACCACTATTGCTCCTAATAAGCCTTTTAGAGTGAAATTAACTATAAATTATGTGTATGAATCAATCTGATAAGAGTAAAAGCAAAATTAAAACAAACAAATAGCTTCCTTGAAGCCTTTACACGAAAGAGAAAAAGTTGGCAGAAAAAGTTATTCAAAATTGCTAAAAATTGTAAGTAGTCCAATTATGCTTCATGGCTTTAGTACCAAAGTGGTGGGTGACAACTGGAAATTTTATGCTCTGAAACCATCATCCTTTTGCTAAATGTTCCTTCAATAAGTCAACATGGGGGTGTTATAACAAAATAAACAAGTATATACTTAAAGGTAATTTATAGAGCCCACCCATAGGTCTCTTTCACTAGACCTGTCTGGAAATTTGGATCTCTACTGTAATCCCACTCATTAAAATCACACAAACAGCCTGCTCAAATCACTGTGGATGAACTATTTTCCAGGAGAGTTCATTTAAGTCACAAAAGTATGAAGTTTAGAATTCTGTGTTGTGGGCAATTTTGTTCAATAAGGAAGGCCTGAATTTTGTTTATTTGCAGAAAAGAGATATAT
>VMDR010018042.1:0-19539 GCA_007922815.1 Macrotus californicus | reverse complement strand
ACATCATAATTACATTACCCAAGATGAAAGATAAAGAGAGAATCTTAAAAGCAGCAAGAGAAAAAAAGACAGTAACCTACAAAGGAGTGCCCATCAGACTGTCAGCTGATTTCTCAAAAGAAACCTTACAGGCAAGAAGGGGCTGGCAAGAAGTATTCCAAGTCATGAAAGCCAAGGAACTACATCCAAAATTACTCTATCCAGCAATGCTATCATTTAGAATAGAAGGGCAGATAAAGTGCTTCCCAGATAAGGTCAAGTTAAAGAAGTTCATCATCACCAAGCCCTTATTATATGAAATGTTAAAGGGACTTATCTAAGAAAAAGAAGATAAAAAATATGAACAGTAAAATGACAACAAACTCAGTTATTAACAACCAAACCAAAAACAAAAACAAACTAAGCAAACAACTAGAACAGGAACAGAATCACAGAAATGGAGATCACATGAACGGTTATTTATCATCAGGGGAGTGGGTGGGGAGAGAGGGGGAAAAAGTACAGGGAATAAGAAGCATGAATGGTAGGTAGAAGATAGGGGGAGGTTAAGAATAGTGTAGGAAATGGAGAAGCCAAAGAACTCATATATATGACCCATGGACATGAACTAAACAGGGGGTGTGGTGGGGGGAGTGGTGTGCAGGGTGGAGGGGAGGGGGGAAAGATGGGATAACTGTAATAGCATAATCAATAAAATATATTTTTTAAAAAAGTAAACTGGGAGTGGAGTGGGGCTGAATTGGGACATTCATGAAACAAGATTGGCCATTAGTTGATCGTTGCAGGAGGTGAAAAAGCTAATTATTAATCTGCTCTGTCTATGTTTGTATGTGTTTATAAATAGATGTTTTTAAAAGTCTGCAAATAAAGCTTAGTCTTAAGGAAATATTTTTCAATTAATGATAACAACAATCAAGGAAGTACAATACAAATCAATTTACCATAATTATGGTAAAGAATTACCATTAAGAATTATAAGTAGATATAAGCTATTGCTAAAGCCTTGGGTTGAATATAAGTTCAAGTGAGATTAGTTTTTGTTTTTTTAAAAAAGATATGAAATAGTGCTATGCATGTAGCAATGATTATAGTGTATTGTGAACCAAAGTTGACAACAAGTCCAATTTTACACTGAGATTTCCAATCACGTAATACAATTTTTCTTCCCTGATCAAAACACTTCAATGGCTTTCAGTCTCATTCAGAGTAAAGACCAAAGCCCTTTCAAGGCTGTGCGAAATCTAGGCCCTAGCTAACTCTCTGATTTTATCTATCACTCTTCAACATCTTTGCTATTCTTCAAACACACCAAGCAGGGTCCCTCCTTGCCATTTTAGCCTTGCTGCACACTCCACCTGAAACTCCTTTTCTCTAAATAAGCCAGTGGCTTGCCTCCTCAGGTCTTTGTTGAAATGTCCCCTTATGGGTGAGAACTTCCCTTAACATGCCACTATATAAAATTGCACACATATATGCAAACACAACATATATGCAATGCCATTCACCTTCTAGTCAACACTCATTCTATTACTAAGATTTTTATCTATGATTCCTTACCTGCCAATCAGAAATTCAACCCACTGAGATTAACTTACCACCTCCCTTAACAAAAATGACGGCAAAGATAAATTTTTGCTATTAAATTTTTGTTCCAAAGATAGTGGTTACATAGCCTTAACACAAGGAGGACCCCCAAAAACCCAGAATTACCTTCTGGAGGGCATGCCCCTTGTAGTACAGGCTTCCCTCGCTAGGGGAGTGTTCTAAGAACCCATCTGTCTCAGTGTACCAGCTGGCATTGTTGTGAGCACCTGTGTTCGGCCTCAGTGAATTTTTTTGGAAGACGCTTTCAATGCATTTGCCCATTTCATGGTGGGTGATTTCCAAGTGCACCTGCCCACACTGCACTGAGTGTTCAGCAATTTTTGACCAAAAGCAGAATGACCCCCATCCCCCCCCCCCACATTCACCGGATCTCATCCTGAGTAACTTTGTTGTTTCCCTGGGTGAAAATAGTCCTCAAACGTTTTGCTGATGTGGAAGAGGTGAAATAAAAATAATGGCAGAAGCACTAAAAGGTATCAAAATTGACAAGTTCAAAAACTGTTTTGAGCAGTGGAAAAATGTCTCGATAGGTGTGTATTACCTCAGATGGAGAGTACTTTGAAGGTGACTGAAGTTTAAACATGTGAGAATAAACACACAATTTTTTATAAATAAGCTGCAGGCTGTTTTGGGCCCCCCACCCTCGTGTACAGCTCTCCCTGGTTCCATCTCATTCCTGTGCATCGCCTACTTTAGCACCTACTCCATACCAGGCAACGCGCTGGGTGATGAAAGGTTCCTGAGAAGAGTAATGTATGAGTAATGTCTTCCAGAGTTTATAATCAAGTTTCAGGAGGTAAGATCTTTACACATATCAAGAGAAGGAACAGCACCTCCCAGAAAATGGTGTGAAAAGTATTAAAGATAATTAAGGATTGAGAGTTCAATGAGCAAATCACTGGAGACATTTGAAGATAAGGCTGTACAGAGGAAATGGCTTTTGGACGCTTTTGTAAAATGTGGATAAGTGGGAGGTAGCTGAAGACAGTGATATGACTAAGTGGTGAATATGAAACATGAAAGGTGTTTGGAAGACATATGGCTGGAATGATGGATTTGGGCAGGACTAGAGTGGTGAATAAAGCCACAATGTCAAGTTGAGGCTCTCTGCACGAGGCAAATGGTTTCCTGTGCTTCAGATAGGCAGAAATGGAAGAAGCAGAAACTGACCATGCATGTGTCTGTTTATGCCTGTGTGTTCCGTTGGATATGTGCATGTTAAATAATGCACAATGTGGAGTATCTAGTATTTGCTTGTTATTTCATCCTTGTACCCTACTCTTGAAAAACAACTAAAAAGTGAAGAAGACTGTATTTTTGCATTCCTTTAAATTTTGGTCAGCCTATTTTGTATTCATGCAGAGTTCCCATAATTTAATAAATATCCACTTACATTAGCTGTTGAGATATTAACTATTCTCCACATAGAGTTTAGACACATTTATGTAGCTGCTGCGTGATTTATTAACTCGTTATACTATGTGAAACACAATTAGGCACTCCTATTCTGAGTATTTTGTTTGCTTCATGTTCTGGAAAAAGTACTAGAGTTCATGTATTTGTTTATTTTTCAGATACATTTTTAAATCCCCAATGCTTTTTTTATGAGTCGGAGCTATTAATGAGAGTAAAATCAACACAACTTAGCTATATAAATTCTGTCTAATAGGACCCTTTCCATCCAGAGAGAAAGGTGAAAAAAACCCAGGAATTTGGCTTATTCTATGGCCTGTGAGTTAGGAAACATAGGCTTTGTTGACACAGGAAAGGAAGAGAAGCCCCGAGTCAGGGCCTCCCAGAGGGAAATAGTTTGTTGTTTCCTGGGGTCTGGCTTCCCGCAGGGGCCAAGCTGTTCACACAGTGCTGCTGTTCATATCTAGTGGCCCAAGGGTGGCTGGGGTGGGGGTGGGGGTGGGGGTGGGGGGGACAGAAGATGGTTGAAAGGTAATCAGGAGTGGAGGGTGTGGCCTCAGTTCTCCAAGTGTTAAAGTAGTTAAGTGCTCTCCAGTGCCTTTCCCACCTCATTATACTTCTAGTTAAGAAACTCTTGTCAAAGAGGCAGAAGATGTGGTCCACAGATCACCCCCATTCTTGTGACAAGTGGAATGAAGAGGCTGTCCCAGCAACCAGATGGGAGAAAAAGGCTTGCAAGTAGCTCCAGACATGGAGGGAATCAGTTCCCAAGGACCTCAAATATTAATAATCACTTAAGTTACATTAGCCAAGGCAGAAAATCAAACACACACACACACACACACACACACACACACACACACGCCACACCTTATATATACACACATATACTACATTATATACCATATATACAATAGTTGATTTTGTATCAATAACTCATCTATCAGTAAATATACAATACATATTTATATATGTACACACTGTATTATATGTACATATATGTATATATGCACATATACATTATATAAATATATATTTAACGTAGTATATGTGTATACATTACACCATCTATATTTAATGTAACATATGTATATATAATATACACACATGCTATTTCACATGCCATATATTTAATATATAGACATACACATTATACATACATGTTACATATGCATATATAATATACACACATACTATTTCACATGCCATATATTTAATATATAGACATGCACTGCATAATACATACATGTTACATATGTATATAACACACACATACTATTTCACATGCCATATATTTAAAATATAGACACGTACTACATTATACATATGTTACATGTGTATATATGATATGCACACATACTGCATTATACACCATATATATGTAAGTAATGTTTGTATCAATAACGCACCTAATAGCACATAAGCCTGGCCATGAGACCTGTCCCTTTGAGGAGGAGGAGAGGGTGAGAAGAGACTGAGTGGGAAGAAACACTCAGGAGTCTGGCGTGAGCTTCCTGGGTAGTGGCAGTGAGGACGGACACAAGAAACTCAAAGGCATTGGGATTTGGCAGAGCAAAGACACTTTTGACCGTGGAACAAACACAGTTCTTCTGATCTGTATCCTGTCACACACAGAGCGAAACAAAAACCTAAACCCTCTGATCACCGCAGGCCGCAGTTGCTGACGTGACGCCTGAGACCTGGTGCACCCTGAACACGTGCTAAACTCAGCTTCTTCCTCTCCTGTACACTTGGATGCCTTCAAAAGTATGTACACTTAAGACACAAAGTCCAAATTTACCCAAATGTTCTATTACATACTTATTATTTACTTTATAAAAGTCTTTACTTTCTTATCAAATTGAGTGCTACATTTGAACAATTATTCTGTACAACTTAGCTGATTATTTCAGGGACATACCAGTTACATGAAGTGAGGCAGAATGATAGACATGTTTTCCAAATGTGAGTAAATCTAATTTTGATTAGTTGAATCAGATATTAAGTTTCCTTGGGGAGTTGTTTATTTGAAAGGGCCCAAAGGTGAATTCTTTTGGTAAAGCATAAACTCATTCCGAATGGTGAAAAATTTCTGTGAAACTTGATGACAACTTCTCTTGGCCAGAAAGAAGTGCTTGTCAAGTTTCCCAACAGCGGATTCTAAGTGAAGTTCAGACGGCAGCTCGGGTGAGGGCGGGGGGAGGGGAGTAAAGGAAAGAACAGGTTATGGGAGGCAGAGGGCAGATCACCAAGCAAGTCTGTACGGATTTCTAACCTTGGCTAAAAGATGGATGCATGGTTTCCAAATACAAAATCATGTGCAACTATATTTTCTTTTTCAGATTTTGACACTGAGCTTTCCTCATGCATGTACTAGCTGCATTTTAGGAAATGAAAATGCACTGCCAGCTAAATATGGAGAGCGGTCCCTATGAAACTGCACATTATATACGAAGGCAGGATAAGTGATACTGCAAAGCCTTAAGGAAAGGTGAGGGCACTGAGAGAGAGGCACGTGTAGCTTGAGAAGGGATGACAACCCCTGGGAAGCACCGACAGTTGAGGCGCGGTGAAGGAGAAGCAGACTGAGAGGAAGGTTCTGGAAAGATGAGAAAACCTGAGGTAGGTTACAAGAGCCAAGGAAAGAGTGGTCAGCCAGGTTAATGGCTGCAGATAGTCAAGTCAGATGGAGTCTGAGAGGCGTCCTAAGACTTAGCAATCATGAGGTCATTGGGGACCGTTGACAAACCAGTGGCAGTGTGAAAGGACGATGGACTTGGAAATAGGTGACCCATGTTCTTGAACTTCAGCTGTCCCACAGAGACTGCTGATCATCGACCAGTGGCTCTCACATCAGAACTGGCTTCCCTTGGCGCACTTGAAGAGAAGGCAGTGTGCTGCTGCTTAAAGCAATGTGCTCAGAGACACCAAGTGTGGGGATGGCAAAGATGTCTTACTGTGGTAAATACAAAGGTAACTGTACTCCTGACTTAATGATGCATCTCAACTTGTCTGTAAAAGAAGTTTTCTGGCAAGTAAATTCTCTGTATTTTCTCAGTAAATAATTCTGAATCTCTTGATTATTCCACACACCAGTGACACCACCATAATCTGAGATTATTTGTAGATAATGCTTAGTTCTAGTCTCTTCCAAAACAATTTCCATATCCTTGTCACTTGAGAATTCCTAAGCCTA
The DNA here is from genome assembly GCA_007922815.1 of Macrotus californicus. Taxonomy (NCBI): domain Eukaryota; kingdom Metazoa; phylum Chordata; class Mammalia; order Chiroptera; family Phyllostomidae; genus Macrotus; species Macrotus californicus. The sequence continues at coordinate 13,325 of VMDR010018042.1, read as the reverse complement.
TATAAATTACATGTATGCATTGATGGTTCATTTATTTACCACTTATTTATTCAACAAGCATTTATTGAAAAGAAGCACAATTTGGGGTACTGTGGGAGATAACCAGGATGAGAAAATGCATCTAAACAACTGGCTAGATTAAGTGAAATAGGTAATAAATAACTACACACATGATAGAATTAAACACATCTTATAAGATGAATCCAAGCAAATTCTTAGAATATAAGTAAAATCAGAATTAGATCTCATGCAGGGTGTGAGGCATGATTCAAACTATCTCAAGTAAGAAGGTGTGTTAAGGTGCCCTTGGCTTTCCTGTCTTTCACTATTCTTATATCTCTTATTTCTCAAATCTTTAAATACTTTCAGCTTCTCTGAAATCACTTTCAAGCTTCTCAAGCCCAAGAGTCCAACCTGGGCTGCTGTAAATGCAAAAATTAACGTAAAAATGGTTCTCAAATGAATACAACACCATGTACTGTTTGGTGAGCACTGGAGTGTGGGATTGCAGACAGACCCTTTTTCCTGCAGCAGTGAATGTCATGGACTGTGGCTGAGCTCAGAACTCAGGATGCTTCTGATGGATGGGCAACAACAGTTTGCCCTGGCCCCCCAGTCATGCTGGGAGAATTTCCAGACAGCACCTCCAAGAGTGTGCATATCCTGTTTCAGCCTGCAAAGGTATCACCATTAAGACAAACATAGCTGACAAGCGAAAGGTGATGCAAAACTGCCCAATGTGGCTTGGGAAGTCAGGCAAGTTGATTAACTGTTATTTCCTGACCTATAAATCACCAATCTCCAACCTCTCTGCATGCTATCCATAAAATATTGGCTGTGGCCTTTATTATACAAGGACATCTCATGTTTTATAATGAACTTGTAAATAATAATCCATACCCTCTAATGAAAGAGTATCCTATTGTAGTTCTCACTTCGGTAGCACATATACTAAAACTGGAATGATACAGAAAAGATTAGCATGGGCCCTGTGCAAGGATGACACACGTTCATGAAGTTCTCCATATTTTTGGAGGGATTGAGCAAAAAAATAAGGACTCGTGGACATGGACAACAGGGTGGTGACTGCCGGAGCAAGAGGGGTATAAGGGGACTAAATGGTACTGGAAAAATACAATAAATACTTTTATAAATATTATATTATTTTTAAAAAGAGGAAAAGAAAGAGTAGCCTGTTATAAACCATGCAAAATTGGATCACATATTTAACAGCTTTGGTAGTTAAGGAACATGCTACACATGTACATACCTGCATGTCATAGTAAGCACTGCATTAAGCATTCACATCTCAGAATATTTATTTGCATTAGTTCGCCAATAAAGTTGGTATGTAATCAAAGAAAGGTCCTCCCTATTAATCACCTATACTTAAGGAATAATAATAATGATGCTAACTAACATACATGCAGAACACTTTCAAATTACAAAAAAACTTTCACACTCATTTGATCATTTGGTTCACATAATACTCGGGCATAATTTTCCCTACTCAAAAGATGAGGAAAGTAAGATTCAAAGGGAGTAATTTTCCCAAGTTCACACCACTGATAAATAACAGAAATGCAACCAGATTGCAGGAGCAAGACTTTTAGCAGCTTACTATAGGTTGTCTACTGAAGAGCTTTTTACTGCTAAATGAGATTCACAGACTAGTAATATTGGCATCTCCTAGAAATCTGTCAGAAATGCAGAATCTCTGACTCCATTCCAGGGTGACTGAATCAGAATCTGCATTTGCATAAGATTAGCACATGATTCACATATACATTAAAATCTGAAAATGAATGAAATAATTGCATGAATAATTATTCAGTGAATGATTGAATGAAAGTATCGTTCATCCATTTATTCAGCATGTTCAGCAAGTATCTGTTAAGTAATAATTAGCAAATAACTATGATTTGATAAATTTAATTGATAATAGTTGCAAACTTAATTTGTTGGAATTACTAAAACATTCGGGTTCTACTTGCTTAATGATTTGGATTGACTTCACAGGTCAAGTCGGGGAAACAACTAAAAGTTTTTCCAAAAATACTGACACTAGTATAATTGTTTAAAAGGTAAAAATGTCCTTTGAACTGCAACTTTTCTTTAACAATTCACAGGTCTGCCTCACCAACCACATACAAGGCCATTGGACAGAGGTCACAGTTGGTACCCTTCAAAAGTCAACCCTGGATTTACCATTGAGCAGATGCTCAAAAATAGCCAAATGAGACTTCTGGCCAAGATGGAGGCATAGGTAGACAGACTGTGCCTCCTCGCACAACCAAAAGAAGGACATCAACAAATTTTAAAACAAAAAACAACCAGAACTGACAGAAAATTGAACCATATGGAAGTCTGACAACCAAGAAATTAAGAAACATACATCCAGACCGGTAGGAAGGGCAGAGAGGACTCACGCAGTGGGGCGGTGGATGGTGGATCAGGGAAAGGTGCGGCTGGCCAGGAGAGGTGGCGGCTGCGGACCGGGCATCCCACTCCCTCGTGCGGATAAACCGGGAGGAACAACTGGGGAGCGAGACAGACCCTGCAACCCAGAGTTCTAGCTCGGGGGGAAATAAAGCTTCAAGGCCTCTGATTGAAAACTCCTGTGGGGGTGGAGGCAGCAGAAGTGGGAGAAACTTCCAGACTCACAGGAGAGCTCGTTGGAGAGACCCACAGGGTCCTAGAGCATACGTAGGCCCTCCCACAGGGAATCAGCACCAGAAGGGCCCAATTTGACTGTGGGTGGCGTGGAAAGTGACTGAAAACCAGCAGAGAGCGGAGCAACCGCCATTGTTCCCTCTCGGTCCCCTCCCCCACAAACAGCATCACAACGCAGCGATATGGCCGCCCCGTCCTGGTGAACACCTAAGGCTCTGCCCCTTACTACGTAACAGCCGTGCCAAGACAACAAAAATGGCTCAAATAAAAGAACAGATCAAAGCTCCAGAAAAAATACAACTAAGTGACAAAGAGATAGCCAACCTATCAGATGCACAGTTCAAAACACTGGTAATCAGGATGCTCACAGACTTGGTGGAATTTGGTCACAAATTAGATGAACAAATGAAGGATACAATAAGGGAAATGAAGGAAAATGTACAGCGAACCAACAGGGATGGGAAGAAAAACGGGACTCAAATCAATGGTGTGGACCAGAAGAAAGAAGGAAACATTAAAGCACAACACAATGCAGAAACAAGAATTCAAAAAAATGAGGAGAGGCTTAGGAACCTCCAGGATGTCTTTAACCGTTTGAGTCCCAAGCAGCGCGATCACACTGCTGACAATACCCCCTGGGACTCAAACGGTTAAACGTTCCAATATCCAAATCACAGGGGTGCCAGAAGGAGAAGAAGAAGAGAAAGAAATTGAAAACTTATTTGAACAAATAATGGAGAACTTCCCCAATCTGGTAAAGGAAATAGACTTCCAAGGAGTCCAGGAAGCTCAGAGAGTCCCAAAGAAGTTGGACCCAAGGAGGAACACACCGAGGCACATCATAATTACATTACCCAAGATGAAAGATAAGCAGAGAATCTTAAAAGCAGCAAGAGAAAAGGAGACAGTAACCTACAAAGGAGTGCCCATCAGACTGTCAGCTGATTTCTCAAAAGAAACCTTACAGGCAAGAAGGGGCTGGCAAGAAGTATTCCAAGTCATGAAAGCCAAGGACCTACATCCAAGATTACTCTATCCAGCAAAGCTATCATTTAGAATGGAAGGGCAGATAAAGTGCTTCCCAGATAAGGTCAAGTTAAAGAAGTTCATCATCACCAAGCCCTTATTATATGAAATGTTAAAGGGACTTACCTAAAAAAAAGAAGATCAAAAATAGGAACAGTAAAATGACAACAAACTCACAGTTATTAACAACTGAACCTAAAACAGAAACAAAAACAAACTAAGCAAACAACTAGAATAGGAACAGAATCACAGAAATGGAGATCACACAGAGGGTTATCATCAGCGGGGTGGGTGGGAGAGAGGGGGAAAACATACAGGGAATAAGAAGCATAGATGGTAGATAGAAGATAGACAGGGGGAGGTTAAGAATAGTATGGGAAATATAGAAGCCAAAGAACTCATATATATGACCCATGGACATGAACTAAAGAGGGGGAGTGGGGGGGGAAGGGGTGTGCAGGGCAAGGGGAGGAGGTGATGGGACAACTGTAATAGCATAATCAATAAAATATATTACTAAAATAATAAATAAATAAATAAATAAAAGAATGCAAAAAAAATAGCCAAATGAATTAATGAATCAGTAAATGAGTAATTTGGGGAGGTGAGAAGATTATTCCAGATATTATTTGCATAATATTTCCCCATCTATGTTAGTTAATTATTTAGCTAGCTTTCTTAGAAAACAAATCTCCTGAATAGATTTCCTCTTAATTTCTGTAAAAGGTCTGCTGATTGTTGCTGTAATTGATTATTGTTGCTGATTATTTAAGTAACAATTCACTTTTTAGGACTTTGAAAAGGGTGGTTAAAAGAGGTAATTACTCAACGTTTATTTAAAACAAGGAAATATTATGGAGACATTACACTGGAAACGGAGATGGAATTAGAACTGGAATACTACCTCAAGGATACGTAACTGATTAAGGCCTCAAGCTTATTGTCCTTTACTACTAGCAGTGTTTTTTCTGTAACACACCGGATGCTTTTCCTTTCTCTCATTCAACCCTTATTCCATTGTTTTATCTTCAGCCCAGTCATCTGTCTTTTTATTCAGAGCCCATATAAGCAAATGTTAGTTTTATGACTACATCTTCTCCTTTTGCTTTAGTTTGTGTTAATGCCGAAACTTACATGTACTTTTTTCATTTTATCACCACCTAAAGCACAGCACACATTTGCTTCATTCAAATATATTATAACTAGATAACAACAACAAAGACTAACATCATGACAATTTGGCTATTCTGGAGGTTTGGAGGGTCACAAAGGTTATCATATGCCACCGCCAACAACTGATCACCAATCTATGAACAAGATGGTCTGAGTTTTGAATCAACTATTCTATGGATGATGTTGCTGCAATGTATAGACATGGCCTTATTGTTTCTATAGATAGCTTTCATTCAGGATAGTCTGATCCTTGGCAGCTGACATTCCTAATCTTAATGGGCCACTTTAGCAGTCTTCACATTAAGAACTATATAAAAACTAATTTTTCTTCATGCCTGTGAAATTATGAAATTAAGGCTTTAGATTTATTGCTAGATTGGCTTCTATTGTAATAGGTGTTATGTTGAATTAACAGAGATGCTACACATCCCTAAATAGCTTTGTGTTATGGCATAATAAAATGTTTTGTAGTCAATGGAAGTTGCTGAATGTTATACGGATTTGGAATTCCACGTAAAAGTCCAGGAAAAGACATTAAATTCATGCTCCTTTAAGAAATGTAAAATCTGATTTTTATCTCTGCCACTGACTTGCCATTCAGCTTAGAGAAAAATAATAAAATCATAAGGTGAGGAAGTCATCTAAATTAGCAAGTATATGTATTTTCATTTTGTATGCTGGTAACGTCCTAAAGGACTTAATTGACTTACAGACTGAAATTCCAGAAGAATAGAACATAAAAAGAAAACAAATATTACAACAAGTTTTGAAAGAACTTTAATGCACTGGTGTCTTCACTGATTCCAATATTTGGGCATTGTCTCTGGCTATGTTATTTTGGGAATAAAAACAAAGGCAGAAATGTATCCATAGTCTTTTCAGTCCTCCCACCCAAATTCTCCAAGAAATCTGTGCATTTATTTATTTCAAAGAAATCAATCCTGCTTTCAAATGCCAGACAGAAAAAACTGGGTGTCTGTCTATCATGATCAGTTGCCATTGTTTCTGCTGCTGCTTCATGGTCTCATGAGCTGCTATTTATGGCTGCATCCTTTGTTGGTTAGGCAGTGTACTGCATCCTTTGTTGGTTAGGCAGTGTACTGCATCCTTTGTTGGTTAGGCAGTGTACTGCATCCTTTGTTGGTTAGGCAGTGTACTGCATCCTTTGTTGGTTAGGCAGTGTACTGCATCCTTTGTTGGTTAGGCAGTGTACTGTACCCTTTGTTGGTTAGGCAATGTAATATGCTGGGGACTCTAAGCTTACGGCTGTGTTTAGCTTATGTGCCTGAGCTTAGCCATTCTTCCTGAAGCATGTCAGTTGTGTACGGGTGCCTGGACCTAGGGAAATTCTAGCTTCAGCCACAAGATAGGCCATTACTATCTCCCTCCAAAAACCTCAGCCATCACAGAATCCTTGTTCTCCTATGAACTTATTTTGCGATCCCTGGGTGTACTTTTCTCCCAGAGACGCTTATAAAATTTAAAAAAAAATTTTTTTGAGTGAGGGGAAGGGAGGAAGAAGGAGCGAGAGAGAAAAACGTCAATGTAAGAGAGAAACATCAATTAGCTGTTTTTCATAGGCAGCCCCAACAGGGGATTGAACCTGCAACCTAAGCATGTGCCCTGACTGGGAATGAAACCCGCAACCTTTCCGTCTTCAGGATGATACCCAACCAAGTGAGCCACACCAGTTGGGGCACTGCCAGTGACCCTTACCTAGGGTTATTCCTAACAGTAACATTGAACCTCAAATGAATCTTACTACTTCTTCCAAGAAGATTTTTGATTCTGTGCATGTTTATCCACTCCCTCCCCAAGACTCAGCAATGTCTACCAAGAGATATTGGGAGAAGCTGGTTTTTGAGGCTTTGAAGCACCATTTAAATATATCCCAGGAAAATAAGTGGCTAATAAACTCACACTTCATTTATTTGTACAACAAACATTATGAGTGCCTCCAATCTGCCAAGGTACTATTCCAGGCTTCCAAGAAACAGCAATGAATAAATCTGGCCAAGTTTCTGCACCCATGGAATTTATATTCTAGGGAAAAGATAAACAAAAATCAAATATGGAGATATTTAATGCCAGGAAGTGATAGATATTATGAAAATAGATGGGCTAGAGAATGAGACAGAGAGCGTTGTCACAGAAGGACAACAGCATTGAGTGAAATGAAGGAGTACGCCATGTAGATTCTGAAGGGAAAAAAATAGAAAATGACATGTGCAAAGCCCTGAGGAAAGTGCATGCTTGGCAAGCTCAAAGAACAGCAAAGAGACCAGTGTGTCTGGAGCAAGCGAGCCTCCCAGAAGTGGCAGCTGATGTCAGAAAGATAGGTCAAAAAGTGTAGAACTTGAAGACAATGGTAAGAACTCTGGATTGAATTCTGTGTGATCTGGGAGGCCTTTGAAAGGCTTGGAGATGAATGATACAATCTCATTTGGGTTTTAGAAGAAAAACTCTATTATTAAGTGGAGACTAAAGTGTGGGGCATGAGGCAGTGGGGGCAACAGAGGAAATAGGAAGAACAGCAGGGGTACTAGGAAAACAAGAGGACTGACCGTTTGCCATTAGATTTAACGCAATGGAACCTACTGGTCCCTTTGACAAGGGCAGCTTCATTAAACAGGTAGAACCCAAAACTTTATACAGACCTCTGCTCACTGCTTCTATCATGAGCTGGCTTTGAGATTCTGGTGAAATTCACTAATTTAGCATGGCATTTTTTAAATCGGGCAATAACTTCATGCCAAAAACTACACTTCTTACTACAGATACCACAGATTAATAAAGTATTGGTTATCATTTATCACCAGGCAGGAGGGATAGACCTGTAGGATGGTAAATTATAACCCAATATAGTAAAGACATTATCTTGTTATTGGAATGAAATGTATATAATAGGAGCTCAATCACTTTTCGTCACGCGAGTTTAACCCATCAGAAAACTGTCAGAGGCCTAGGAAACACATCAAAACCTGTTCTTTTCTCCCTCAATTTGTATAAAATATTTATTAAAAGAGAACCTAAATTATTAAGTGGTTTTACATATAGTAGTCTCACATTTGAAAGATGGTTTAATTGCTTTGCAATTACTGGCTATTGCCCCATCTCATTCACACACAGGACTTGTATGGGGTGATGTGGTTTTCGCTTCCTGGAACAGAAGAGAAGGCAACGTAAAGGTGTAAAAGGGAAAGGACTGTGCTGTAGCGAAGACCCTTACAGACCTAGGCCAGGGTGTTTATGTCACCAAGCAACACAAGAGCCTAATAAACCAAGCAAAAGGACATACCTGGGTGGCCACAGCATAACCCCTTCAAATAAACACCCTGACTGATTTATCTGAGTGCTTCATGTGTGCAAGGAGGTGTGTGTGCATGTGCATGTATGCATGTTTGTGTGGTCATGCAATTTAATAAGTGCAGCTGTGTTTATTCAATTATATAACATTCCACGTATACAGAGAACACACATGTGGATGGAGATCATTCATAGCTTCATTCCTGGAGAGTGTGTAAGTAAAAGAATTGTACAACCCATGAAAACCAACCAGTTCACACTGCCTTGTATACACATAAATGCAGAGAGATACTTAAAAGTAAAATTTACAGCTGAACTCACTGCTTTGAAGCCTGAAATTATTGATCCAACCAAATAACTAGATGTAGGTCATAAAAGCACTTCTGAGCATAGTCACACACTTGATAAAAGGGACTGGAAAATCATATTTAAGTGAAAATTATTTAAAAACCAGATTGTATGACATGGAAAACAGTAAAGTGTGAGTAACAACTTACAGTTCTGAAGTACATAAAAATTAGACTACAGAAGACAACAACACATCTATGACGACAGAAGAAAAGATACATATGGAATTAAAGAGAATACTGTCTTGCAAAGAAGGTCTGTCAAACACTAACCTGTATTATAAAAATGGAATTTGAAATACTAAAGCTCGACAGATATTATTAACATTGAAACAACTACAAAAGTGCTGAAATTCCCCCGAGGAACTTCCTTTTCCCCCATCCTGGTCCTGTGGGGAGCGTGGGGAACGCAGGGTCCCGTGACTGCTGTGAGCGTAAGAAGCCAAGGCAGGGGAGAGAACCGACGACTCCAAACGTTGGCTAATAAACCAGTGAGAGCTTAAAATGGCACAGAGGGCTTGGAAAACTGTGTGGGTTATCATCAAATTAAATATGCATTCACCCTGTGAGCCACCAATTCTACTCTCAGGCATCAACCCACAAGAGATGCAAATACACAGCCACAAAGTGATGTGTGCAAGGACGTTTATGAGAAGTTGTACTCATAAAGGATAATAACTCAAATGTCCATCAATAGGTAAATGGATACACCGCTTGTGATATATTCATAGAAGAGACGACTGCTGAGCAATAAAAAAAGAATGAATTACTGATGCATGCCACAACATGGACAAACCTCAAAAACACTTCAGAGAAAGAAACCAGACATAAAATTGCATGCACTATGCAATTCCATTTATATTGAGTTCAAGAATAGGTAAAATTAACTTATGGTGATGGCAATCAGAATGGTGTTATCTATTAGACCAGGGTAGGGATTGATGGGTAGGGAACAAAAGACAACTTTTTGTGATGGCTGGGTATTTACACAGGAGTATACGTTTGTCAAGAGTTATTGAACGTGTACATAAAGTTTGTGCACTTTGTTTCACATAAATTTTACCTCAATAAAAAAATGCAATGATCAAAGCCCTCCAGTGACCTTTCACCTCACTTAAAATTACACACAACTTCTTTTACATGGCCTCTAAGGCTCTCACTTTCTCTCAGACCCGGTTTCTTGTCATCTGCTCCTTGCACACTCCTTTCCAACCTCAAAGGCCTACTCATTACTCCTGCCTTAGACCTCACACTGCTCTCCCTTCTGCTAGAAGCCCTCCTCCCCTGCAGATCGATACAACCACTTCCTCAGGTCATTCAGATCTTTGCTCAAATGTCGCCTCATTAGATAGTGTTTCTTAAACATCTTTTCTGAAACAGTGACACCTGTCCCCAATCCATGCACATGCACACACACACACACACACACATCTCACCCTTCTTTGTATCGTCTCCCTTTCCTCCAGAGCACATAGCATAGTGCTAGACATTATATATTTTTGTCTTTCTCCCTTCATATATGAAGAATTCTGGAGCCAAATCGTTTTATTATTCACTGATGTATCCCTTAGTGCCTAGGGGGAAAATGTCTGATACATAGATAATTCAGGAGATATTTGTTGAATGATTAGAGTTAAGCAGAGGTTAAATAAGTGATTCTGTAGAGGAGATGCAAACATCAGTGTGGGAACAAACCACATGTTCCGGCTAATTATTGTGCAATGCATCCTGAAGCTAATGGCTGAAAACAAAGACAAAGTTTTGCTCACGAGCCTGTCATTTGGGTAGTGCTTGGCAGGAACAACCAGCCTCCGTTCCACACAGGGTCAGCTTTGGTGGCTCAACAGAGGGGGAAGGGAGGGTGCATGTTCAAGATCACTCACTCACATGTCATCTGGGAGCTCCGTGCAGTAGAGATATCAGTTCCTCCTCACATGGGCATGGTGACTGGGTCCCAAGAGCAAGTGTACCAAGAGACGGGAAGGTGAAGCATCACCTTCATTATTGTACTGTGTAAGTAGTCACAGAGCCTGGACTCAGTGGAAGGGAAGAGAAACCCCACCTCTTGATGGGAGGAGAGCCAAAAAATCTTAGGATCAGTTTTACAACCACCACACAAGAAGATCTTTCAGGTAAGCTCCACCTCCCTGGGATTTATAATTCCATGAGTTGTTTTATTGCAGAGGTTTTTCAAATCTCACATGAGGAGAAATGACTTAACATTAAATTACAACCATGTACAATAATCACGAGCTAATTATACTAATATCAAAGTTCTGCTCATGTATTGGGTTGGCCAAAAAAATTGTTTTTTTTCTGTAAGATGGCTCTAGTAGCGCTTAGTTATCTTTAACTTCATTCGAAACAGTTTTGTTAGATTGTACTGTGACAGCTCTCATATCAGCGTGCATTAAAAAAAAACTTATCAAAATTGGTGAATTTTTGTGTAGCCATTTTAATGTTGAAGATGGAAGAGAATAAGCAACATTTTTGGCATATTATGCTTTATTACTTCAAGAAAGGTAAAAATGCAACCGAAACACAGTAGATTTGTGCAGTGTTCAGAGAAGGTGCTGTGACTGATGTGTCAAAAGTGGCCTGCGAAGTTCCTGCTGCAGATTTCTCACTGGATGATGCTCTATGGTTGTGTAGGGCAGGTAAAGTTGATAGCAATCCAGTCGAGACATTAATTGAGAACAATCAACATTAACCACGTGGGAGATACCTGACATACTTAAAATACCAAATCAATGAAGTTATTGGTGAAAATGAAAAGTGTGTCTTTTATTTTACGGAAAAAACCAAAAGGACTCTTTGGCCAGCACAATATTAGATATACTGTGCTAAAGTATTCTATATACTATACCTCATTTTTAAAAAATTCAACAAACATTTAGATAGCACTCACTGTACCGCAGGCACTGTTCTTGGTGTTTTAAGGATAACACCTAATTTACCCATGTAACAATCCCATAAATTAAGTGCTGTTACTATCCCCCTGCTGCAACCAGAAAGCCTATGCAACAAGAGGTGAAGCACCTTGAACGAAGACACCCAGCCAATGAGGATGGAGCCAGGATTTGAATGTGAAGGCTGATCTCAGAGCCTGTGTCATGTTATCTCTCTAAATCCAACCAGTAATCCTATAAGTTAGTACTACTATTATCTCCATTTGACAGAAGGAAAAAACTGAAACTTGGAGCACCTACGTCATCTTCCCAAAGTCTTGTCCGTCCATCCACATGCTCTTGGCACGGTGCCAGTGCTTTATACATTGCATCTAACCCTCACAGCGATGATGCAAGATAGATGTGTCGAAACTGAGAATCAAATGTGAAATAGATTGTTCTTAGTCATGTAGCTAGGATTAGAGCTGGGACTCACACTCAACTGTACATGGCAGCAAAACCAGGCTTCTTTACCCTGCATTGCCCTCAGCTTCAGGGGCAGAGCAATAAGGGAGGAATGGAGGAACTGACAGCGAGTATCCCCTTGCACACTGGGGCGCCTAGTTAACTTTTGAGAGGACTGGAACGCAGATGCCCAGAGGTGACAAGAAATTTGCAGATTCTGAAGGAGAGGTTTCTAGATGTATTGTTAGATTATAAATGCCAGCTCCAGCTATTTCTCTTTCTCTCTCTCTGCAGTTTTACTTTTATTTCTCTGCTCTGGGGTATAACCTGGTTTTCATTGTAGTCACCATCTTCAGCCCAACTGAGAGACGAGGGAGGAGAAGTGATGAAAGTCAACATCTACCCAGGGACCTCTTGTGGTTTAGTCAATTAATTGTTGGTCCTTCGGGGAGAGGGAAGTGGAAGAAGAGTGAGGAGCAAAGAAAAAGATGAGAAAAAAGAAATCAACTAATCTCCCGAACCTGTCAGGGTTCCTCTCAACTTTTCCTATGGAGATGTCCCCTGTGGCCCATTTGGAGCCATTAACCAAACCTTTTTCAGATTTCTTTGATTTTAACATCTGCTTTCCTCTTTCTTCCCTGCACAGTCTTATGCTTCCTGGATACATGGCAGCCAGCCTTTGATCTCGGTGCCTCTGGTTAGCTGCATGCTGTAAGTTATCCCTCCTCAAGCTAATTCTGGGCAATGATGAAATCTACATCCCTTCCTTCTTCACCCTCTTTATCACAAGACTCCCATCCAGTATGACAGGAGCTGGACCAGCTCTCCCACATGGACTCACAGAACTCTCTAATCCTTTATAAAGAACAGGGACTTCAGGCTACACAAGTCCCAGAGTTGTTTTGTTAATCCTATAAATCAACCATCCTAAAACGTCACAGCAGTCCTAAAAAATCAGATTATCATCAAGTAAGTTTAATATAATTTCCAAGCATAATTAGGCTACTTAGTACAATTCTCTAGATTATTTGCATCATCGCCCTTATTATCATTGCTTGCTTTCTATCAATTTCAAATTGGCTATGATACTGAGCTAAGTGTGGGAAGAGCTGGAAAATATATTAAAGGCAACTAATTTGGGGAAGGTTAATTTGATAGTGAGGAGGCTAAATTGTAGAAGCTTTATAAAGTATACAGCTGTATTCTTTCTAATAATAAGACATAAAATTATTCCAGTATCAATGTTCCTAAGAATCTTTGTAAAATGAAGAGATAAAAATGTTTTACAGCAAACTTTTAAATGTAATTAAACATTTTTTTGAAATATTTTCTCAAACAATTTTAATATTTCCGGATGATATTTCTATCACATAACATCCCCATCCAATTTGTTCTTTAAGGATAGTGAGGACAAAGGTGAATATTAGGCCATCTCTTGAGCAAATGA
>VMDR010018041.1:0-19536 GCA_007922815.1 Macrotus californicus | reverse complement strand
AAAACAACATGTTTTGCAAAAATCCTTCTCCAAAATATTTTTTATTTTCAGATATTTCTACATGCTTGGAATAAATTTCAGATGGTTTAAAAAACATATTTAGGATATATAACTCAGACCAAGACTCCTTTTACAAAAATAAGAATAATAAAATTTTCCTTTCTTTGCTGCTCTTCTCCCAGTGAACTTGCTTTGAACTTTCGTAGCCAGATTTATCTCATTGCACAGCATCTCGTAAAGTGTTACATGGCATTCCTATGAATAATTCCAGGTACTTTTCCTTAGGGAGCACAATAAATACTTTGAGAATTTAGTGACATAATCTCAATTTCAGTAATATCTTCAGTCACAAAAATATTAGGACATAGGCCCTAATCTGTTTTTACAGTAGATTTTTTTAAGCTATGACCCTACACTATTTGGGTTTCTTAAACAAATATTGTGTATCAGTTTACATTCATGATACTCATCTGCTCAGAAGGAAGGCCGGAGGGCCCAGCAGGGCCATGGCCGGGACCTGTCTGCCAAGACAGTGGCCAGCGCTGCAGTCCTTCTGAGTCCTCACCGCATGGCATGTTCACCATTTGAAATTTCAGCTGTGGCCAAAAGCTGCTCTTTTCCCATAAATTCTCAGACTGCGTAGGCTAGACAAAGCTCTGATTTGTTTGAACAATCTTTGCACTTACGTTTTCAATTCTGTTTTCCCAAAGCAGTTCTGGTGTTTTAGCTTCTGCTCTTTTTGTTTCCTGCATGTTTGTTTCTGAAAAATATCTAAGGGCCTTCTCTTATAAAAGAATAGGTTTCTGAAAAGTCATACATAAACTGGATCATATTTTAAATTTCTCAAGCAAGTCATCTGTACAGTCACTCCTATGACAAGTTACTTTCCAAAGCGAGGACTCCTTCTTCTAAAGTAAATGATTACAATCTCCTTTTCAAATAGGAGTGATCATTAGCTGGATTTATATTATAGGAATGTGACAATTTGTTAGTAGATTCATTATAAGGAACCACTTATAACTAACTTGAAAATATTTAAAAGAATGAACATTTTTAGTGCTCTTACAGCTTAAAAATTTCTACCTTTGGTTTCAGAAGAGGGAATTGGACATTTTTGCATAGTTCATGTATCAATCCCTATATTCATCAGCAGTGATGATGGAAAAAACGGTCTCTGCATTCTTGTTCTTGATTTCTTTTCTCCCTGTGTGTGTGTGTGCATGTGCGTCTGCGATGTGAGCTTGCTGGTCCCAATCACACCTTTCACTCTAACTTACCATCATAGCCCTGTGGCGATACAGAGGTTTGGGAGTTGGGGTGGAACACGAGTAGGACCAGGGGAAGTGAGGATAAAAATAGGAAGTGATGGTAGAGCTGGTAATATTAATCTTGAAGAATTTTCACCAAATGTTTTATATTTGATTAAAAGCTATTAAATGCAGCTTGCATTTAATAAAGCTATAATTTAGCACAAAAGAAAATAGCTCCTCTTTCAGACAGCATTAGTTCAAGTCGCTATTTGGCTTCTGTACATTGTCTTATTAACTTTCCCCTCAACTCCAAATTATATCAATAGAGAACAGATAAGGAAATTGAAAAAGAGATTAAGTGGCTTTCCAAGGTTATTAATCAAGGTAAATAACGTGCTCTATATGAAAAAGTACAGGCCATTTCCAATCCCTAGCTTATCTCAAAAGAATTCTCTTAACATTTAATTAAATACTTAAGAACTCCATTGATTTTACTCTTACCGTCCAAAATAGTACTAGAAAATGTTTAATAGATGTTTTAGAATTATTGATAAATTCAAAGTCTTAACTTTTAAAGAAGTGTGTTGGGTTTATTTTTGTTGTTGTTTGTGTGTTTGTTTTGCCTTAAGTTAACCCTCTATAATCCTCTCCTAATGTAAATCAGGCCCAGCAAGCTTGAATTCTTAAAAGTGAATGCCCCACATTTCTTAAGGGAATAGCATTTTTTGTTTCCAAGGAAGATATGTGAAGCTCGTGACTCATGAATCCCAACAGCCCCCCCTACCTGGTGATGTTTAGCTTCGTTCAGTCCAGTCAGCCAGCCAGAAGGTTGCAAGAGAGCATGAAATGTGGGGATTTGGCCTCTGTAAACATACTATCTTTTCTTAATTAACTTTATTGGGATAACATTGGTTAATAAAATCATACAGGTTTCAAGTGTACGATTCTGTAATACATCATCTGGGTATTGCATTGTGGGTTTACCACACAATGTCGAATCTCCTTCCATCGCCATATATTTGACACCTTTATCTTTTACTATCTCCCACCCCTTCCCTCTGGTAACCCCCATTCTGTCATCTGTGAGTTTTTGTTTGTTTGTCTTGTTTGTCCATTTGTGGCTTTCAGTTATATATCCCACATATGAGTGAAATCATACGATTCTTGACTTTTTCCATCTAATTTATTTTGCTTAGCATGATGTTCTCAAGATCCATCCAGGTTGTCACAAGTGGCAGTATTTCATCTTTTCTTGTGGCTGAGCCACATTCCATTGTATACATGTTCCCATCGTCTTTATTTATTTATCGAAGGACACTTGTCATGTCTTGGCCACCATGAATAATGCTGCAGTGAACATGGGGGTACATATATCTTTGCAAATTAATATTTTCAATTTTGGGGGGGAGATACTGAGAAGCAGTGTTGCTGGATCATGTGGTAACTGTATTTCAGTTTTTTGAGGAGCCTCCGTACTGTTTTCCATAGCAGCTGCACCAGTCAGTCCACATTCCCACCAGCAGTGAATGAGAGTTCCTTTTTCTCCACAACCTCTCCAACGCTTGTTGTTACTGGGCTTGTTGATAACAGCCATTCTAACAGATGTGAGGTGGTATCTTCTAGTTTTGATTTGTATTTCCATAGTAGCTAGTGAAGTTGTTTGTCACCATCTATAAAAATTAATTCCAACAGATCAAATACCTAAATATAAGATGTGAAACAATAAATGGCATAGAAGAAAACATAGGTAGTAAACTTATAGACCTTGGTCTTACAGAGGATATTATGAATTTGACCTCAATGGCAAGGGAAGTAAAGCAAAATAAATGAATGGGACCATATTAGACTAAAAAGCTTTTGAACATCAAAAGAAACTCAATTAAAATAAAAAGTCAACCAACTGAATGGGAGAAGATATTTGCAAACAGCACCTCCAACAAAGGGTTAAATATCCAAAATACATAAAGAACTCGTACAATTCAACAACCACAAAACAAACAAACCAATTAAAAAATGAGCAGAGAACCTGAGCAGACACTTCTCCCAAGAAGACATACAGATGGCCAGCATGTATATGGAAAGATGCAAACCTACTGTCTTGAGTTTTAATTTAACCTGTGTGCTCTTGAACAGGTTACTCATCTATAAAATGGGAGTGAAAAGAGGGTTAGGGAGAAGCATAAATAAAACAAATCTCTTGATCTGAGAACTGGCACCAAGTAAGCACCCTATCAACACTATTTTTCTCCAGCTGTTGGAGGCAAAAAGCTGCAGAGTAATCCCCTCCATCCACTAGTAGAATCTGTGTCTCTTCAGAGCGCCTCAGCATTATCCTGAGCTTTGTCACTCAGTTCTGAAGAACCAGAGCTAGTGGGCATTTTCCAAATTCTTCAAAAATTGCCCCTTTTCTAGATTGAAAAAAAGCAGTTTTATTTCTTGTGTACTTTCTGAATCATACGTGCCTTTCACATTTACTTCACCATTTGATTTCTATTCTGTATGTTCACAGCTGCCTTATTCATCTTTGCCCTTCCAGAGGGTCTATGGTGAATAATTAAATGCTGGAAGGTATAAGATTTCATTTCTGCTTTGCACATCTCAGTTCAGATGGTTTATTTCAGACTCTTGCTCACTTGAGATCTTTCTCACTTTTTCTTCTCTGAGTTTCTTTCATTTTCTGTCTCGGTGTTGTTTCACATGAATTCCATAGCTCATTCTTAAGCTACTACGGAATGCCTTCATTACATGGTCAAGTGCACAGCCCTGCATAAGGGAAAGGCTTTATCCATTCTTTTTTTTTTTTTTTTTTTTGGCCCTTAAATCCCCAGTAGTGTTTTCCAGTGTTCTTCTGTATATAAATATGTGCGAATTAAATCTTAATGTCAGAGACAGAGATGTAAGTCACCTCTGCCACTATGAAGCTCAAAAGGACATGTTCTTTCTACTTTCATAATCAGAAAGGTCTGTTTCCAGATATTATAACAGTAGAATAGGATGTGACGTGTTCTGCTATGGGCTGCTAGGAAGACTATGGATAAAAGCATGAGTGTTTTGGAGTTAGACTACCCAGAAGGGAGTCTAAAATCCATCACTTCTACATGGCACTGGGCAAGTGCTTAGCTTCTCCAAACCTCACTGCTTCTTGTGACAATGAAGTCACACATCTAGGTAAAGGCAGTAACTGGCACAAAGTAAGCACGCCATAACATGAATGTCACCCAACCTTCATCATCCTCTTCACCATCATCATCTGGAGGCTTTCCCCAGTTCTCTACCTCACACAGCATCCTCATGCTTTTTTTTGTTCATTTAGAACTGAAAGGTTTAGAAAAGTAATAATTGTGGAGTGCAAATTAGTAAAGCCAGAATGCTCTTGGAGAGCAATAGTGCAGTATCTCCCAAATTTTAAATGTGCCCTTTGACCCTGTATGATGTTGTCTGAGCATCTGTGCTGAAGCAATACTTGCACAGTTTCACTATTCTAATAGTGAAAAAATGAAACTAGCGGAGGTCAGATTCCCCAGGAAATAGCCCCTGAGATGAAGATTTGAGTGCAGGAAATTCACTAGTGAATGCCCACTAGGTCAGCATCAGTGGGGAAGTGAAGGAAGTAGCACTGGGCAGAGGAGCAAAAACTTCAGCCAGTCCTGCAGGGGCTCCTGCTGAGGAGTAGGCATGACTTGGCTTGAGTACATGTCTCTGGTTGAAGGCAATTCCCAGAGAGGGGTTCAGCCAGCGGTATCAGCCTCCCACACTTCAGTGGGAAGATTGAGTGCCCGGCCCTGAGGGGACTGTGGGTGGCATACCACTGCATCCACTACGAGAGCAGTTACTTACGGTCTGTCCACACTGCGGAATATTGCTCAGCCACTAAGGATCTGCAGTGGGCTCCATTGTCTGGTGTAAAACCTAATCTCTGAACATTACATGTAGATAGTATAATCACATTTGTGCTTCAAATCCTGCGTGTTGAGGATGAGGTACTTACATACACATCTTTGTATATAGACTTAGAAAAGGGCTGGGACACACACCAAAACGTTGGCAGTGGCTGCATGTAGGATCAGAAACAGCAGTTGGGGAAGAGAAGGAGATGGGCACGTCCACATTTTGTTCTGTGCACCTACCAACAGCCAGCACCGACTTGCCAGACATGCAAGTGAGTCATCTTCAGTGTGGGCTCTCCCGCCTCGTGTGTTTCTTTCAAAAGAAAAATGCATTCATGTATTGCTAGTACCATAAAGAAATTAAATTTGAGTAGCGTTGTGTATAAAATTACAAATCTTTTTTCATGTGTCTAAGCAGTTCTTATTGTAATCTTACTGTACGCATAGTAGGGTTGCGCCTTTCTACAAGGGTGAAATCTCCCAAACAGGACTTCTTAGACAGTGTGATTATAGACAATCAATAAAGGACCCCACAAGATAAAAATTATGTTTTTCAGCTCCAAGCTACCTTCTGCTTTCTGAAGGTTGCCTCAAAATAAATATCAATCTCTTGATATAGACTATAATTTATCTCACCAGGACTTTTCCATCTGTGACCTTGTTTCTACTATAGACTAAGAAAATGCATACAGTAAAAAAGACATCATCTTTAAATAGCATCACACAGCAAGAAAAAAATGGATTTGGTCTCCATGTGCCACTTGATTATGCCACTAATTGCCACATACCCTCACTGTCTGGGTCCCTCTTTTCCCCCGGCTCCCATCACACATACCAGCAACTACCGAATCCTGCCAACTTTCCTCTCTGTAGTGTTTTTCATTTTATGCCCTTCGCTGTTTCTACCGCCCCTGCCCTAATTCAAGCCTTCATGAGTCCCCATCTGCGTCACTGTCACAGCTTCCAATACTGACCCCCATTCTCTGTCAGCAGTGCAAGTGGGTGTTCAAAACCTAACGCCCTTTCCTCCCTCTCCCCCTCCCTGCACTGCAAATCCAGCAGGATCTTCATACCTTTCGCAATGAAGTCCATAGGCTGGTCATAATCACAGTGCACCCACCCGCTACCCCTGTCACTTTCTATTCCTCTACTTATTTTTTTCACTCAGAGATTCCTTCCTTTTTCACAAGGTATCTTGCTGTTTCATTCTTGTAATCTTTTAAAATGTTCTCCCTGCCCACAGCATTCCCATACTACCCTTCCATGGCCTGGCTGATGTCTCCTGGGGGTGGAGGCTCAGGTTACTTGTCTGTGCCTCGGAAAAGCCTTTCCTGACCCACCTCTGATCTGGGTGTCCCTCACTGGAAGCTCACAGCCCACCTTCATAGCTGCCATCTTACCTAGACTGCGTAGTTTTGTTTCCCTAAATATATGGAAGCTGCGCTTAGGTGAAGGGGCGGGCCTCGCTGACTTAGTGTCATGGGTACTTTACAGGGACTCGTAGTGCATGGTTGATACTCGGTAAGTGTAGATGGATTGGATGAAAACACTAAGTCAGTGAGCTGTTGAGAAGTCCAGACGTATCATCTAAGTGCAGAACTGTCTACTTACTTATATTTGTTTTTCATTAAAATCTGTATGTATTAAATGGATTTTTGTATTTGTTTCTCCTGGTGTGACAGTACTTATTTTTAAACCAAAATGGAGCTATTTCCCTTTATCTGCTAATAAACAGCAAAAGAGTGAGGCAGAACAATGCCAGACTGGCATGGGGTGCCACTAGTAAGCGTGACTGAGGCCAGCGGTACTGATTTATCTGGACTACTAGCCGGACAGTCTTATAAACTGTGCTTTTTCCCCTTAGGAACTATCCCTTCGACACAGTGACGTTGCTAAACCTTGTTCTGTTTAAGGCCTCTGACACCAGCAGAGAGACCTATGAAATCTCCATGCAGCTCATGCAGGCACGTACCACTCACGGGCACAGAAACGTCTACTCATGGGCACAGAAAGTGGAAATGGGGATGCCCCCTGGGTTGCTGTTTCTTGATATGCACCTGTTTATTTCTGCCTATCAATGCCAACAGAGGGATCAACTGGTGTCCTCCATGAATACTACTATACTTAATACTGCTATATTGAATCACTATTAGATTCATTAGTTTACTTTGAATCCTTATTAAATAGAAATGCTCCTGACATAGCCAATGTTTATTGTGTTGTTCTCTTACTTTCCTACCTCTTTATAGGTCCTTGAAACAAAGCTTTTTGTTTACTCAAAGAAAGTAGCGGAACAAAGACCTGGCAGTGTTCTCGGCGGAACCCACGGCCCGCTGCCGCCCCTCTACAGCATGTCACTCGCCCTTTTGTCATGCCAGCTGGCCAGGATGTACCCCGAGCTCACGCTCCCACTCTTCTCAGGTACCAGACAACAGTCACTCATGACATATGTGGTCATTTGTGCTCTAACTAATCTTGCTTTTTAAATTCTAATGTCAATTTAGAGTCACAGTTATGGGTGCTAAATTCGTAGGTCAAAATTACTGTGGACTAAGTCCAGTTACATACAAAAGTAGATTTTAGAATATCTTTAAATGTAAAAATACCTGTTTATCTAAAGCAGTGTAGGTATAAATACACATGGAACAACTGGGAAGATGCACTTTTCATAGATTAATCATTAATGTTTCTACAAACATTATCTACATCAAACTTCCCAAAGAAATGACTATGGGTAGTATAACTTAATACATATAATAAATTGCTGAAAATTGTTTGCTGGTGGTAGCGGTGAAGGTGATTTTGTAGCTTGTATGTTGCTCCATATATGAATTGTTGAGAGTTTTATATTTGCAAATCTTTGCAAGTAATCTTTGTGACTATTTTTGTGAAAATCCATTTTTAAAGGATTGCATTGGTCAATTAATGTCTTGCCTGAGCTCACATAGCACCTTGAGGGGAGGCTTACTTTGGTTTCTTGAATTCGTCTCCTTTCCCGCCTACATTTGCACTGTCTTAGTCCAGATCCTTGTGAGTCCCACCCATCCATCTGCCATGCAAAACCAAATACATACAGCACTTCCTAAGTCCAACGTCTCCGTCTAGTTATCCTAAAAGTTGCTGATAACAGCTTCCATCTTTTGAGTGGTTAACACGTGCCAGGCTCTGTTCTAGGCACTTTATATACATTTCACTTCTCATTGACTCTTTGACTTGAATAGAGGTTAGAAGTGAGGCTCTGGAGTCAGGCAGCCTGGGTTAATCACTGGCCTTGCCACGCACTAGCTGTTGGACCACAGGCAAGTCACAGGGCCCCTAAACTCCATCACCTTGTCTGCAATAAAAACTACCTCATAGGATGTGAGGATTAAAATGAGCAAATAAAAATCAAATGATTAGCCCGGTCCTGTCACGGGGTTGTCACCGCCACTACCGTTAGAACCATTGTTTCTGTTTTATAGGAGAGCAGCTAAGGCTTAGAGATGTTCACTAATTTGCTCAAGACCTTGTAGTGAGGAGGGATCCAAGTCAGAATTAAATCGAGGTGTCTTTTCCCAAGGCCAGTGCTATAAAACTAGAGCCCTTTCATCTGTAAGACACCTTCTCTTCCAGACTTGCTTTCCGCCTTTTACCCAGAACCCTCTGCTCCTCCCTCACGTAACCTTCCACCAGCACACCGGCCCCTTGTAAGTCCCTGCTCTGCTGGAAACAGCCCTTCCCCTTGTCTCCCAACCCCCAGCCTTCCCTAAGCTCTACTTAAAATACACTACATTGAAAAAACGCTCCATCTCCCTGAGACAGAGTCAGCCACATCTTCACATTGTGCTTGACAGTGGGGGATTCAAGAAAATCCTTTCTTTACAAAAAGATTTTATTTATTTATTTTTAGAGAGAGGGGAAGGGAGGGAGAAAGAGAGGGAGAGAAACATCCACGTGTGGTTGCCTCTCACATGCACCCCCAATTGGGGATCTGGCCCGCAACCCAGGCATGTGCCCTGATTGGGAATTGAACCAACTACCCTTTGGTTTGCAAGCTGGCATTCAATCCACTGAGCCACACTAGCCAAGGCAAGAAAATTCTTTTTGATAAATTAATTCTCTTCTTGGAAAACTAAATTTTATTTTCATTTATTTCCACCAAGAGTTGAATGCCACTTCTCTGCCAGGTCCTCAGAATACAGTGGTAAATAAAATGGTCTCTCCGATCAAAGTTTCGTGGTTTAGTAATAAAGTAAGGTGTCTAATTGCATGGCTAGGATACAGTCCAGGAAGTGCAATATAAAAGCATTTTCTGTTAGAAGACGAAGGAGTGATTAATTACTGGCTCAGGAATATTGAGAAAGTCTTCCCAGAGAAGGGGATGCCTGAGCTGCATTTGAAAAGCAGAGGAGAAATTTGCAAAGCAGACAAGTAGTTGGCACTACAGTTGGCAAGTAGGTAAGCACCGCAGACCAAGGAAATAGCATATGCATTTGCTGAGAGGTGTCAAATAGCAGGTTGCATTTGAAAGATTATACAGTGGTCAATTTGGCTAATATAGTACGTACAGGAACAGGGGAAAGTCATGGACAGAGAGGCAGGAGTCAAACATAGGAAGGCCTCATATTGCCCCCCGAAGGAGTTCGGAGGCCAGTGATCTTCATGTCCTCCTTGAAACCCCTCTGAGCCCTGTGAACAGGGAGGGCATCCGGGCAAGGTGTCTGGGTTTTGAAAGCCACTGATCATATTCAAACAACAGGAGTAAGAGACAGATCAGAATGCATTTTAAAAGACGGGCTGCAGTGTGGAAGGCTCATTAAGGTCTAGAGACAGGAGACCAGTTGAGAAATGATGCGAATCACCCAAGGAGGAAGTTATGAAGACCAGAAGTAAGCCCATGGTGAGTGGGTAGGAGAGAGCAGGGTAACGATCTCCTCGGTGGGGTGCACAGAGGAGAGTGCCTGGGTACCTCTACAAGGCCAGTGGAGATGGCCCCACTCAGAGAGCCATTCGGGGAGAAGAGGAGATACAGGGCTAGGCAGGGAGTGTGAGCTCAGCTCAGGACATTGAGTGTAGGCCTCTGTGTAGACAGACCAGGGTCAAGGGGAGATTGGCACTAGCTACTCATGGAAGAATTGAAGGGTTTAGAACCAAGGGGACAAATGAGATTGAGAACGGAGAGAGCCCAGAGTGAGAGAAAGAACCTTGACACCCAACTTTCAAGCACTGGGCCAAGGAAGGGCGAGGGAGCAGAGGGCAGGGAGGCCCATTCAGAGAGGACACCAGACCCATCATCTAGGTGGGCTGATGGAAACCTTGGGGAAAAAAGGATTCAGGAGGAAGGAGCAAGCAATCCACCACACAAATGAAGTGGCTACATTTAGACCTACAAGATAAGGTCTAAAATTATCACTATTACCGTCTGGATTTCTCAGTTCATTGGTTACTGTCAGTAGTTTCCATGGAGACATAACAGCAGAAGCCAGATCTCAGTTATTCGGCTGAAAAAGAAGAAAAGAGGGAAGATGGGGCCATGGGGTGGGGGGGCGGTGCAGAACCAGGGGATGAGTGAAGTCTGCTGTGAGCAAGTTTACTGGCTCAGAGGGAGAAGCTAGCAGAGGGGCGAGTCTGACAGTTGGGGAGAGGGGAAATAAAGAGTATGGCAAGTTTAACAAGAAAAGAAACTCAGATGATGAGTTGCAGGCAATTCTCTTCAAGAACTGACCTTTTGACTATTTTGATTTATGAGAAATAACTTTTTAAAAATAATGTAAAAAAATAAAGCACTTGTAATAGATCCCTAGGTCTTGTTTTTACTGCCTTTACTATTAAAAACCCTGTGCTGAGATTTTTATTGCCTATGATTTCAAATGACTTAATTTCTCATGAGCAGCCAGGCAAGTTATTCGGGTCCCTCCTAAAGGAGCTAGAAAATGTATGTAGCAGTCCACTGACATCGTCTCGCATTTTCTTTAACTTGTTTCTGGAGAGGCGAGGTGGTGGGGGTGGGGGTCGTGTCTGGAGCATTCTTTTCTTCTTTATTTCTTCAAAAACTCCTTTACAATCCAGACCCTTATAGAGGTGCCCGGGGTACCTCAGACAGACATCCCCACCCTCTCAGATCTTCTGTCTGACAGACAAGATGCAATAAACGTCATAAGGAAACAAATCATGTGATGTATTGAAAGGTGATTGTTGCTAGAAAAAGTCTATCCATTTTCATACCCCAGTTGGAAGATGACAGGTATTCTGAACAGCGATTGTCTTTGTGAATCAAAGGTTTATTCCTTCCAAAGTCCCAGTCCTTTCCAGTGGAGTTGAAGCCATTCTTTTGTCATTAAAGTCCCCTGAATCTTTGTAACCAGAAGTCCTTTTTCTCCATGGAACCCCCAAAGCACTCTGTGCCTCTGTGTGCCACTTGTTACCCCAGAGGTATCCTGCCCAGGGCTGGGACCGAGGCTTCCGTCTGCTTTCTCCACCCAGCACAGGGCTGCGCTCCTGGAAAAGGCCCCGTGTGTTGGAATGAATGACCGACATGATTTTACAAGGATCTGAACATGTGTCATAAAAGTCCCTAACAGCCATCATCACACCCATAAAGTTTAGAAATTAGGTATCGAATAAATTTTGATATTTTGACCCATATGAAAGCTAACGACTTCACCCTGTCTGATTCTTGTGGCACAGCATTAAATACGTACACTCTTATTCTTCAAAGTAAAAAGTTGTAATTGTGCTTTTAGGACAAGGGCCAAATCAGTCAAAGCTACAGTGTCAGGGGTCCAGTGGGTTTTCTTGGTGTAGTTGCCGACTACTGTGCTGTACTACTGCCTCGCAGCCATGAGGTCCCCCCCATGCTGGGTAGTAAGTGCCTCAGACCAGCTTTCCCATTTCCCTTAGGATGAAAGGGTTTCTTTTCTAGATGGTAGGAATCAGAGGCTATGTTAGAGCTTGCAGCACATACATAAAGCTGTGCTTTTTTCCATAGAAAGCTTGTTTTGGTTAGGAAAATAAAATGCTGCTGGCTGTGAACTCAGGTGAAAGTGCTATCAGGGAAAGTCAGGGCTTTCTGGTGCATCAGTGACTGGGCTGGCCTCATAGTTTGCCCTTCGTTTGATTCATTTTTGTCATGAAACAGCCAAGCACTGAGCATGCACCTTCCACACAGTTGGCAGCTTTCACGTGGACTCCACAAACAGGAGTCCATGCACTGGCTTGGTTCTTTCTGGAGGCTCACATCCGACTTTGTAGCAGCTAACAGTGCGTGGAAGATGCTCTGGATGATATTGGTGCAGTGGAAAGGCAGCCACTGTTCTAATAGTCCTAGCCACTGTTTATTTAGAGCCTGAAAATTACAGGCACCATGCTGAACATATTCTATACACTATGATTCTATCTTCAATCCCCACAATAGCCCAGTGTGGTACCCTAGTAGCCCCATTTGACAGATGAGGAAACTGAGGAACAGAGAAGTTAAGTAACTAACCCAGAGTCTCATGCAGCTGTTGTGTGGAGAAACGGTATCTAATCACGTGTCCTTCTGATCCCAAGCCCCTTGTTCTGTCCACTGTGATGTGCCTCTTCTGTCAGCAGTGGGTTTGCACTCAGGAGGCCTCCACCTCACTTTACTCTCACCAAGCCATGATCTTCCCACCCTGCTCTCTCACCTTTCCCCCGGGGCGCCAGATGTGAAGGGAGAGGCTAGAGGGCAAGTCTCAGTTTTAAGATTTCATGGCCTTGGGGAGCCGCTGTGTATACAGACACTTTGTAAACTGAAGGCCCCATGCTACCTGTCCGTGCTGTCAGTGTTTTTGATTATTTTGGCGCCATAACACATGGCTCTCCATCACCACCCTTCTCTCTAGAGGTCAGCCAGCGCTTCCCCACCACGCACCCGAACGGGCGTCAGACCATGCTCACTTACCTGCTGCCCTGGCTGCGCAACATCGAGCTGGTGGACAGCAGACTCCTTCTCCCAGGGTCAAGCCCCAGTAGCCCAGAGGATGACAGCAAGGACCAGGAAGGAGAAGTGACCACTTCTCATGGGCTGAAAGGGAATGGCTGGGGCTCCCCAGAAGCTACGTCTCTGGTCCTGAATAACCTCATGTACATGACCGCCAAGGTACGGTGCCTCCATAACATGGCTCCATTGTCCCAGAAAGTCTGGGTTCATCAAACCCAGGCTGCTAACCCAGGCAGAGTGGCATTTGTCATTAAAAACCGCATGAATGGGGAATGGGTGATGGTGACAGTTGTACAACAGTGGGACTGTACTTAATCCCATCCAACTGCACACTTAAAAGTGATTAAAGTGACAAACTTTATGTTACATGTATTTTACCACAATTTTTAAACCATAATAAAAATAAGAAGCCTAACATTTTTAATAACATGAGCAAGCATTGTGCATCACTAATTTGTGCGTTATAAATTGCTGAGCGTGGCATCTTCCTGGTGGATGGCCATGTTTCTTTCCTCTTGTTATTGTTTTCAGAGGGCCGTGACCCTTAACATGAGGTATAATTGAACAGTTTGCATCCCTGCGTTTTCCCACGTGTCCCTTGGGCTGGTGTTCCTTTTGCTTGTTGCAGTACGGGGATGAAGTTCCCGGACCAGAAATGGAAAACGCTTGGAATGCGCTAGCCAACAACGAGAAGTGGAGTAACAACTTGAGGGTCACCCTGCAGTTCCTGATCAGCCTGTGTGGGGTCAGCAGTGACACAGTTCTCCTGCCCTACGTAAGTGGTCCCCAGGCTCTTGACGGGCATTGCTCCTGTTGATGGATCCATGTGCAAACACAAGTCAGAATGTGCTCTCTGCTCCAAGTAAAATAGATACGGTAACGTTGTCAGTCACGCTCATCTCCCGTGAGCTCATCTACATGTTGCACCAAAGGTCCCTTCTGCACCCTGAGAGACAAGCTGCATGTCCTAGTGACACCTCTGCCACCCCCTTGCCAAGCCTTTGGACACAGGAGCCTGTGACTTTAGGGGTGAATGTTTCTCTAGCAGTTGCTGAAAGCTGCCTTCTGTAAACATTAGGCCCATCATGTAAGAGGAAGTAAGTAAAACATATTATTTCTAATAAAAGTGTTTCATGTTTACACTTCGATGCTCTTGAAACAGAATAAAATGCAGAATATTCAGGTTTTTCTCTTCAGATTTCATTGGTAAAAGAGAGAACCATGCAGAGAGAAATTTTTCGGAGATACTCAGTATTTCCTATTTGTCATCAAAAGTGATATAATCACCAAAAATGACAGTATTTTAAGCTCAGACTTACTTGACATTGGTGTGTTGTCATTTCCGGAGAGGCTGTGGGCCACCTGGGGGTCGACAGCTGCACCAGCCTCATTGCAGCTTCTGGCACCTTGAGTTTGACCCTGAAGCTCCAGTAACACAGAGCTTTACTCCAGAGTCGCTTTTAAAATGTAAAATCACCCAAACAGCTAAAATCCATTTGTTTCTAAGGGAAAAGAGAATAGCAGGGTACTGGATTCCTTTTCAAACAAAAATAGTTCACACTTTCCCCCCATGGTTTGTATAAATAAAACCCTTTCTAAAGACAAGCCCTTAGATGGCTAGTTCTTTATTTTTTTTATATAGAATTCATGGGCCCCAAAAGTAACTTTCCATAAACTTAGCCACCAGAAGGGGAAGTCCTTTCATACACACTCCCATCAGGCACGCATGTGTAGCAGGTGGATTTCCATCACTCGCTAGGCTGGCCCGGGAGCAGGAAGCTGAGCTCCCAGCGGGGAAGCACTGCGTGGAAGCGGGTGGGGCCGGGTCTCTGCGGCCCGCGGCCCGGCACCGTTATAGAGGCTCTGGGAAACCCCCGGTGTTCCGTTTCCTTCTCAGATTAAGAAGGTGGTGATATACCTGTGCCGGAACAACACCATCCAAACCATGGAGGAGCTGCTCTTTGAGCTGCAGCAGACGGAGCCCGTGAACCCCGTGGTCCAGCACTGCGACAACCCGCCCTTCTACCACTTCGCCGCCAGTAGCAGGGCCGCCGCGGCAGCCTCCGGTAGGCGGGCGCACAGCCTGTCCCGGTCCCCACCGCCCCTCTGTGGAGGGCACTAAAAGGATATGCATGTGTGTCGTTACTTCTGATTCTGGTGTATGATTTCCTTTAAGAGGTGGCTTAAACTGCAACAGCATAGATGCATCTCGAAGGCATTATGCCAAGTGAAATAAGTCAGAGACAAATACCATATGATCTTACTTGTATGTGAAATCTAAAAACAAAATAGACAAACAGACAAAACAGAACAAACTGATGGTTGCCAGAGGGGAGGGGGGGGCTGGGTGAAAAGGTGAAGGGATTAAGAAGTAAAAAAGTGACAATTTTAAAATAGTCATGGGGAGCACGGCATAGGGAATGCAGTCAGTAATATTATAGTAACTATGTGTGGTGTCAAGTGGGTACTAGACTCAGGGAGTGGTCACTTCACAGGGCATATAAATGTCTAATCATGATGTTGTGCACCTGAATCCAGTATAAGATCGTATGCCAACTGTAGTTAAAAAATGACTTAAAGAAGAGAGAGATGGCTTGAGAATAGCTGAGACCCTTAAGGGCATTGCTGGGTTAGTGAAATGATTTTACAAGGGTGACTGACTGTCGGAGGCCCAGGTGCTCACACGCCCAGAGCTTTGTACTTCAGGCTGGTCCCAGGCAGGACACCTCAGTCACTTGGGAGTCTCAGTTCTGTACCTTCCTTCATGTGTCTACAGGATTCCCTTGCTGAATATCCTCTCAGGACTGACTAAAATGCCAATGGTATTATCACTTTCAATAAGTTGACCTTTCAGCATCATTTATAAAGTATACACCATCCTCCTCAAATTCGCTGAAGCCAGCTTTGCTTCAGTTTATCTGATACCATGACTGCCTTCAAATCTGTCCCCCCTCTAGTCTCTCGCACTCTCTGTTTGCCACACTGTCTGCTTCCAGAGCAGCATTCCTGCAGACAAGCCGAGGCCTCCGGGGCAGAAGCTCTAGGACTTTGGACTTGCTCCATTAACATGAGCTCAATAACTCCTGGACCCAGACACACTAAAGCAGCTCACAGTGGGGACACCACTGCAGATACACTCATTACCTAACAAAGGGTTTCAGGAAGGCTGTAGCCTCAGTTTACAGGAGAGTTCAGGGATTAAATTTGACCACAACAGATGCCTGGGATTCTCCCATTTCAGTGATGTGGGCTTGGAGTTTGTTTAGAATGTCTGAGATTGTGCAGAAGATAGAAGGCGTCCTTCAAACATGAGATTTCACAGGAAATCCTTTCCTGGAGTACTTCAGACTTGAGCTTGACCCTTCCAAAGGCATTTTTTTCCTGAGTGTCCTCCTTCTAACCCACAGGAACCACCTCCAGCAGCAACACCGTGGTTGCCGGCCAGGACAGTTTCCCAGATGCCGAGGAGGGCAAGATCTTGAAAGAGTCTGATGAGAGGTTTGTGTACAAATTGGCTTAATATCCAGTTTAACTTTCAGCAGTAATCTGTACAGAGGCAGCAATAACAAATTGTAGGCTTTATAAATTTCACGTGCACACATATACAAATCCTTCTTTGTTCTTAGAAACACAGACTGATTTGCTAACTCTGCTCTGTGTACCCCTGAAGATAAGAACTTCTTCTTGAGGAGAGCCAGAGAAGAGAAAGGTTAGAGGGATGTTGTTCTGGTGGCTGACTGCCACTTATCTTAGGGCTAAACAGATCCACCAGTTGTCCTGCTAGTGGGCAAAGAGCATCTGGAATCAGTAGGCATTTCCACTTGAAGTTTTCAAATCTGAGTGTTGAGTAATTTCTTAAGAGACAGAGTAGTTTTCTTGAACCGAATTTTATGAAATGTCATCATTCTTATTTTACCTTTACTTTGTCATGTCTTGGTTAACCAAGAACACTGCCTTTCTCCGCTCAGATAAGTCTCAGGCCCCTTCCCATAGGTTCTTTGATGACAACATTTCTTTCGCCCACACCTCTGCCTTCAGATGCCCAGGACCTACTCAAAAGTAAATACAACCTGGATCACTGTTTCCTAGTTGATTGTGAAGAACAGAGACACAACCAAAAGAGATCAACAGGACTCAAATTAAAAACTAAAATTTAGGGTGATTCCATGGTGTTGAAAACTGCTTAGGCTGAGCGTTTTCTAGTGAAAAGGAATGGAGAGCCCTTTCACTTAAGAAATGAGTAACAAGGATGAGATACAAACTCATGTTGGAGAGAAAGCAATGGATTAAATAACAAAAATACCTCAGCCCGGAATCCCCTGCAGGCCTGACGGCTGTCCTGGGATTGCATCCTGGGCACGGCACAAGGCAGGGGCTGCAGGTGTGAGACTCCGACGTCAGGCTGCCTGCAGCTGGAGTTGTGGAGGTTCGTTCTCTGTTTCCACACGGGCACTGCTGAGTGGCTGCACTGCCAAGTGGCTGCACTGCCTTCAAGCAGAGGCTCATCAGTGCGAGCTTTCCTTCAGAGCAAAAGCCCAAACTTAATAGATCATGAGTTGTAGGCCTTGTCCTTCACAGCTCCCTAAGAAAGCCCTTTCTTTCTCAGAAATGAAAGAAGTTTTTCATGCTGCATATGTCAGTGGCAGCACAACATTAGTAATTAACCTGTGATTTTTTAATCCATATTGGCTAGTGCCTTCTTTGGAAAACTACTTCATGGTGAAAAATATATATATATTTCTCTAAAAGTGTTCCTACTTTCTAGCTGGAGTAGGACATTCTTCATTTGTTGTCTAGTCAGAATGTTCATCTTAATTTTAGCTGGGGTAGAAAGGTGCTACCTTTTTACATATTAACATCCCGCTATAGAGGCCCCTTTAGAACCAGAGTTCTAGGTGTCTTGCCTAAGTGTTTAGGGGTGGCCTTGAAAATGAAGAACCGGCTGTCTTTATAATACTGAGAACAGAGAGCATCTGTAAGAGATGCTTTCTTGTCTAGCTCATGACTTTCTCCTCTGCTACTGCGTCTCTGGTGGCCATTGGAAATTCTAGTGCCGATATTTACCTATATTTTATACATATTCATACACATCTAATTTCTTCATGCTATCAGTCTACCTAACTGCAGATACATTAGTTGATCATATTTATGTATATGATCATATGTATGTGAATACTGAATCCCAGAGGATACCACTGTTCCATTGCCACCGTACTTCACCTCCCCCATTTCCCTAATGTGGTCTCTTGTCCATGGAAGCAGGCTGGGCGGAGATACCTTTCTCTCTCCAACCTGCTTGTCAGCTTCCTTCCTTGTAGCCCTTCACATGTTGATTTAGTTATTTGCACACGTGCTTGTTTTGACCACTAGATTTTAATGCATGGAAAACAGAGACCATGTAGCTCTTACACATATTTCTGTCCTTAGTGATTAGCCTACTGTGCTGCACATAGTAGGCATTTTTAAATGTTTCAATGTGTGAAAAATTGAACAAACATCACAGCCCCAGAAGTAGGTAAGCTGTCCAAACACCACCCAGCCCACTTTCTTCCTCTCTCTTGCTAACTCCATTACAGAACACAGGTCTTTATTCTGTTCTTTACAATCTTTGCAGACAAAGAGCCTGCAGAGATAAGAATGGTCAGAAATACTGATTTGGCTGCTGTTACCTGTCACCTGGGGACACTTGTGACCAGAATACACTGCTCGGCTCCAGGGGGCGCCATGTAGTTGTGCAAGCAGCGGTTCTGATGCCGTGGACTTAATGACTGGACTACTGTTCTCTGATGTTACTCAGAAATATTTGATAATGCCATACCTACTGACACAAAGTTCAGGCAGCTTATAGTAAAAGAACCAGTAAAACAAGGATAAAAGAATAAGAGCCAAGTTAAGAGGAGAATAAGACAGTTGTGTCAAAAGTTCTAAGGAAAACCACTAAAAGTTGGTATTATCCTGACCTTGAGCTCCTCAATAGCCAAAGTAAAAAGGAAAACTACAGTGAATTTTATAACTTTCAGCACATCAAGACAAAAACAATTCATCAGAAACCACTAACAGAAAGTAACTTTAAACTCAAAAGGGTTTATCATGTAATTTTTTTAAACAACAAAGTAAACACAACTTTTTATTAAAATTGCAGTTCAGAGTAGTGTTTAAAATATGCAGAAACAACTCTATAGTATTTTCAATACACCAACCCCTAATAAAACCCTATTCTATCAATTTGTAATTCCCTGAAAGCATTTTTCATGGAAACTAAAAACTGTAAACATTAGCTGTGTAAGTTTCTGACAGTCCGCAACCATGGAAGGATGGAGATCAATAATCTACAGACAGTTGCCTTAAGTATTGATCTGGGCTAAATCATCCAGATAAAACTTGGGGAACATTTTTGTCCTATTTTTCTCTTATCAGAGCTATTTTTATTTCTAATTGTATATATATATATATATAT